>JAUTBQ010177366.1:0-24974 GCA_032361185.1 Lepetodrilus ovalis
GATCGACCGTGGCGTCATCAATAGAGAGCGTGTGAACGTTGCCCTCGGAATGGGTTATATACCCTTCCTCCGGCGTCACCTCTCGCCCGTCACTCAGCCATCTGACCTTCACATTGGCTTTGTTAAGTTCGCACACAAATTTGGCGTTCTCATGCTCCATAATTGTGATGTCAGAAAGAGGTTTTATGATCTGGACAGGTGTTTCTAGATGGAGGAGATAAAGGATTCTTGTAAGGCTATGGACTAGAATCTATAATACTGGCTATGAAATCATAAGAATATGAAATAACTACAATGATTGTTCAGATGAAATGCTACATTAATGTCCTGGACAGTTGAAATTTGAAAGATGCAATCAATGAAAACTTCAAATAATGAAATTTGTTCATTTTAGAAAAGAAAGGATTTGTTGTGTCAAACTGATAACAAATATTAGTTGTTTCTTTCAAAGTTGAAATAGTTGAAACTCAAATGATGATAATGTTAACAAAAATATAAATAACAACCAAATACAGAAATAAATATAGGAACTGCTAGTAAAACAACATCAAGCATATCTATGGCTACATTTTGATGAAAATACATGACTAGAACTACTAAAAGTAAAGCATCTAAAATTCTATACACACTCACTCATAAGTCATCCAATAATTAAGATAAATGCATCTCCATGATCAAATTAAGCGCAACAATATCAAGGCCACATTGTATAGCTGAACAATGGCGATAATTAAACGGTTAGAGTCGATCAAAATGTGAATTCAGATGTGGTTACTTGTGGAATTTGCAGGACAATACAAGGCTTCAAATAAACCAATGACTTGATGAGTGAGAATGTATGGAAGTACAATGTCATGATATATATAGATCAGTCTACAGACACTACAATGAGATGCTGTATAACACTGATGAGTGTACAAGGACGCTTACCATCATCCAGAGAAGCATCAGATCTAGTATCAGACTCACCTTCGACCAACAGCATGGCCTTGCTGCTCTTGTTGTCCACGACGATGGTGTAGTCCGCCTCATCGTCAGGAACGCCGGACTCAATCTCCAGCCGATGGATGAAACCGTCGCACGATATCTTGATGCCTTCTCGAGGAGTGAAGGGCTCATAGTCCTTCAGCCATTTGGCCGGCAGGTCCTCGTGAGAGACCTCGCATTCGAATAGGACTCTTTCTCCTTCTTTGATGGTGACGTCTTTGAGAGGTCGTAAGAAGTCTGTCGGTAATGCTAGAAAAAGAAGGATAATATGCAGGATGAAGTGAAATATTTATTTGCATATCTGTGTAGGAATACTGGGAATATACGAGGTGATGCATTTGTTCATCCAGACCTCTGCAGACAGCTTTAGAGAAGCAAATTCATTACTATGGAAAGTGGACTAATTGTGAAAACAATGGCTTGTGTTGGTTAAAGTTGTATATTGAGTTGCTACATAATAGGGAGCTCAGAATATTTTAAATAAATGAATGAATTAGTGCTTTACGTCGCATTGGGAATATCTCACCCATAGGCGATGACATTTAAAATTATAATAAAAAATAAATAAAATAAAAATATTTAAAATAAAAAATTGTAGGGATTTAGATTCAATTTCTAGAATCTTTCACTAATATCAGAATAATATCATATGTAATTAATACAGAACAGTTTAATATTGCAAAAGAAAACTATCATAAAAGATTCACAAGGAAAAGTGAAATCAAGATGAGAAACCGACTTCCTACCTTCAACGGTAAGTTTGGCTGTGGTGGAGTTGTCCTTACACACACACTTCACCTCTCCCTGGTCTTTGAGTTTCACATTGGTTATGAGGAGTCTCTGTGTAAACTTCTCCGTGGTCATCTCGAACCTTTCGTCATCCGGGGAGAGCTCCTCGCCATTGATGAACCACTGGACGGCAATGCGAGCCTTGGTCATGCCGCACTCGAACATCACCGACTCCTTCTCCTGGCACTCCTTGTCTCTCAGTGGCTTGCAGAAGTCTGGTGGAATGCCTGCGAAATCAAACAAGTAAATTTCATTTATAAGGAGTGTAAGTAGACACGAGATAGCCCAAGATACAATTAATATCCTGTGACATAAACTGGTCAAAAAAACTAAATGCAAAAATCACAAACCAGACTTCTTTCAGCTGTCACAGGAAAAAACATGAGACGAGACTTACACTTCCAATAAGTCTACGATACCTAAGGATATTTTAATCTCTGATGATGCTAAAACAAAATATACTAATATGATACTAATCCAGTATTGTTTTGGTTCCAAACATTATTCACTATGGTTGAAACAGTACTGCAAGTAGTTTTACTATAACCAATAATTCACTTTTAAAGATATTTGAATATTATCTATTCACTTAGACAACAAAACGTTTTTGAGTATGAACTCATGCTCAATGAGGTTTTGTTCTCAAATGCCTATATAAAATTTGAGCATGAAATCATAATCAAAAATGTTTCGTAATCTCGGGGCCAGATTGATGACAAGGTACTCACTGTAGATGGACAGCTTGCAAGAGGACTCCTTGTCATTGGGCAGAGCAATGGTGTACTCTGCGTCGTCCTCTGGGATGGTCTCGAGGATGCGCAGGATGTGGCGGTATCGGTCACACACGATCTTGATGCGGTCGCTGGGCGCCAGCGGCTTCTTGTTCTTCAACCAGCGCACAGGAACTCCCAGCTTGCTGATCTGACACACCAGCTCCACGTCATCCGACTCTGTGGCCGAGGTGTCCTGGAGGCGTGCCACGAAGTCAGCAGAGAGTTCTGAAACATTGAGGACACTGACTGTAGAAATGTGAAGATATATGGTCAGAAGACACCAAACGAAAAGGTGGAACTTTCTGTGCTGGTTGCACTTACAAGATGTACAAAAACATATTACCAATGGTCAGGAAGGTCCACCTTCCACAGGGAGTGTGACATGGCAATGAAGAAGAAACATTTGAACTAATTTCTCTGGAGTTGCTCTTCAAGAACATTAGTGATGACCAGAAAGAGAGAGTTATTATTTTTTATTTTGTTTTACGTCGCAGAGGGAATCTTTCACCAATACATGATGATGACCAGAAAGAGCAACCAACCATAAGGACCCTGACAGAGAAGTCGAGAAGAAGCATCCAACATGAAACAACACCAGTGAGTGAGTGATTATGGAGTTTTAACATCGCTGCAGGAATCTTTCACCCATTTGCGATGAAGCACCACCAGAGCAGTATCTTACTAAAGGCGATAAAGCTGAAATGTTTCAAGAGCACATTTCTGAGAAAGCAAGTAAACCCACCTTCCACGAACAGTCTGGCGGAGGACTCGTTATTGCCCACAACAATGGTGTACTCGGCGTCGTGGTCCAGAGTGGCATCCGGGATCTTCAGGGTGTGGGTCACTCCGTCCACTGCGAACTCGTAACCGTCCTCCTCCGTGATGTCCAGTCCATCCTTCATCCAGGCGACAGGCACTCCAGCCTTGGAGATCTCAGCGGTGAAGCTGACCGTCTCGCCCTCTAGACACTCGTTGTCACACAGAGGCACAGTGATTGTCAGTGGCTCCTCTGCAAGATGCATTGGACGAGTGTGATACATTGTATGTGATGGTGCAGGAAATAGAGATATGATGTATGAACAGGAATTATAGAGAAATAGCTTAACATTTGATTCTGAAGTTAGGCAAAACTTTGCAATACGTTTACATTAGATTTTGGAATCCAAAAGGAAACAAGTACCATCTTTTAATGATCCTTGGTATGACACAACTGAAGATTGAATCCATTACCTTCTGCAGTTTAGGCCAACACTCTAACCATTACACCATGAAGCTGGTCATCCTTAGGGTGAAGACTAGGTTAATTTTTAAAAAGAATATAGGCATACTAACCTTCCACGAAGAGGATGGCAGATGACTTCTTGTCACGGATTTTGATGGTGTACTCAGCCTCATCTTCCAGTGCAACCTTGGGGAATGTCATACTGTGTTTGGTTCCGTCAACCTTCATCTTACGGACATCCGAGTTCACGATCTCCACCTTGTCCTTCATCCAGACTGCCTCTATGTCGGGACGGTTGATCTCGCATGTCAGAGTGACAGTTTCACCCTCGATGCATTCTATCTCTTTGAGAGGAACGATTATCTCGATTGGTATTTCTGAAAATTAAAAGTATAAAACAATGGTAATTTATATATGTTAGATTTCAAAAGGAAGTTGAAGCTAGAATTGCATGATTTTATCATTTTTAACGGCATAACTTTTGGGATAGTCTTATAGAGAGAGTGAATTCTTTTGCTTTGAAACAATTTGGTTTTATTCAATCATGTTTGGTGAAAATAAATGGAGATAAAACAATAATTTCTATTTAACTTTCTCCATGCTGAAGGCAAGTGGGGTTGCCTACAAGGGTAGTCCCTATGCCTAATCCACCAGGGTATCCTTTCATGAAGCTCTCTTATCCACAAAGATACCATAGCGCTCTCTTTGCCGATAGCTAATGCACTGCTAACAGAGTGCTATGGTCTCTTAGTAGATAAGACAGCTTCATGAAAGCATACCCAGGCCAATTAGACAACTATGTAAAATAGCACTAGTAACGTAATCAATCAACATTTATATTTTTTAAAGACTTGCCTTCAACTCTGAGAGGAGCTGTGCTCTTGGCACTTCTGATGACAATGCTGTATTCTGATTGGTCATCCAGCTCAGCAGGGGAGATAATCAGTCTGTGTATCTTTCCGTCGACCTCCATTTTGATCCTGTCTGATGGCTGCATTTCAATGCCATTCTTCATCCACTTCGCTGGTTGGTCGGCCTCGGTGACCTCACATGAAAAGGTCACGGTATCGCCCTCTTTACAAGACTGTTCACTCAGTGAGAGGGTGAACTCCAATGGTGCTTCTGTATTAATACACAGATCAAATGATACAGATTTGAACAATTAATATTAATGTAATTAACTTAAAATATTTTTAAATGGTATTAATTTATGTCCTCTCTTGTAGAAAAATAATAAATGTTTACGATGTCTTCTTGAAAATTGCATACATTTATGATAAATTAATAATAATAGATAATAATAATAAAAATAATAATAATAATAATGCCGATATAATTTCCAGAAATTAATTATAATATGTATTCTATGGATGATAAAAATTAATTATGGAATTAACATCAAAGATTGCCTAATCATGTGTCTCATGTTCATTATTACAGCATCCCTGAAAACAAGATGTCAAGAAATATACATAAAAAAAAACAAATCATGTATTCTACAAATTGTTATGCATGCTTTCACAGCAAACATCATGCATTTGTGTTTATACAATTACAACATCATTAAAGTTTACAATTTAGTTTTTTGAAATGAGGAATGTTGATCTTCAAATTTGTTATTTTTCACTAGTTACATTAGAATGTTACATATGTATTAATGGTAGAAGTTAAGAAATTAAAGAAGATTTTTTAAAAACATTTTTAAAGACTAGAAAGTATTTCCTCATTTCAAATCTGAAAATGGCATACACACCTTGTCTGAGACTGAAACCAGTCATGCGTTTGCTACCGATGACGACAACATAGTCGCCGTAGTCGTCACAGCACAAGTCGTGAATGACCAGCTTGTGAACACAGCCTTGCTCTCTCATCTCATGCTTTTCATTAGCTAACAGTTCGTCTTCGTCTTTGTACCACGATACTCGCATGTCATGCTTAGAGAGCGTGACCGTGAACACAGCGACGCTCTCCGAACCGGTCGAAAAGCGTTTCAAAGTCAAGTTGAGGCGAAGAGGTATTTCTGCAAGGCAAAGCCACGCAACAACCGTGCAGAGTGACGTACACACACACGTGCACGCACACGCGCACATTCACACATGGGGATCGGGAGGGGGGATTAGTGTCACTGAAATACTGCCTCATTTGAGCTCTTTGCATTAACGTTCCGCTCATGTTTGAAGCAGTATTATGAACAAAGTGTTATGCGTAGTAATCATGTTAATTGCACAATGAGAATGACAGGAACAGGGGTAAGTAAAGTGAAGATATATACAAATAAATACACACTGAAAGAAAGAAATAAAATAGTTGCTGAAAGAACAAAATATTAGAATTAGAGTCACACAATCTAATAATTGCAGCTAATCATCAGAAATCTAATACTAAAACTAAAGTGTGGGTGAGATACAAAAACTGAAATTGAAACAAGACTGGAATGTGGAGTGGAATAGATATATAGAGTTAAATACTGTCAGGGTTTGAATACTGTGACTAGAATATAGATCAACTTTGATTTTAATGGTGAAGTACTTCATAAATTCTATAAAAAATAAACGGCAATTTATGACACTTTCAAACTCAATGATTGTTCTTAAATACAGAGAAATGTCATCTTAACAACATTCAAACCCTGTCATTGCGGGATTAGAGGGATCTGGTCATGCATGCACTGCAAACAACAAGGACGTTAGACGAAAAACCGACCTTCGACTGTTAATAAGGATGAAGATACTTTGCCGCCACAAGTTATGCTATAGTTAGCAGCATCGTCCAATTGGACATCTCGAATAGTTAGTGAATACACCTGATCCATATTGGCTAGATAATATTTATCATTGGGAGGAATTGGGCGGCCATCTTTGAGCCATGTGACTTTATGATTGTCACATGACATCTTGCACACAAAAGTGGCATATTCGTGCTCGAATGCTTGTATAGGTTGGAGAGGTGCTATAATGTCAACAGGGAACTCTGCAATCCAAAGCAAATAAAAAAAGGAAGGTCAGAGGGAATATGCATATTAAATATATGAAATTAAGGAATCATTATAGTGGAAATACATGCAAGGAAGATCATATCATTAAATAGTACACTTGCAGTGAAAAGATGAAATGTAGTTGTGTATTACACTCTTGATGTGAATGTGAGGTTGACAGATATAGATTTGATAGCTGTCAGTGATAAATGTAATATTATTGTCAGACACTAGTTATGTAATATTATTGTCAGACACTAGTTATGTAGTATTATTGTCGGACACTAATTATGTAGTATTATTGTCAGACACTAATGCAGTATTATTGTCAGACACTAATGAAATATTATTGTCACTCAGAAGAATCAGTTGTATCTCAAATATCTTCAAATAATCTGCCAATTCATTCTGTAGAATAATATTGATATGTAGTATTTCAATGATATGATCTTACTATTACTTTTAACCAAGCATGCAAATTAAACCCATAATACCTATATATTTGCATACCCATATATACACATGCATATCTAAATGAGTAAATTGCTTTTATTGCAGAAGAATGACTGAATAGTATATTTATTAAGTGAAAGAAAATATATATTACTGTGATAAAAACAATTTAGAATTGGCACACCTAACAATTTGAAATGGCATTGATAGAACCATTAATGTGATTCTACTTCAGGAAGGTTTCTACCTGACTTCTTTGGAAACATACCAATAGATGACAACTTGTTATAAATAGGGTTAATTGAATATATATTACAATATTCAGTTTGGCTTCTGGTTAAGGTTGTAAATAAAGAGGCAACAAATTGAACTCCATGCTACGTTCACCTCTATTAAAATGCAACTACCATTCTCAATGGGGCCACCAAAGGGGAAACAACATCCAACAAATCAAAATCAAATGCTCATTATCCATCACAAACAGCAAACACAATGTACCAAATATTTCAAGTCTCTTGATATAATGCTCTTTTGATTTGTGATGGAAAATGAAGCATTTGGGATCATTGATCAAAATACCTTTAAGTAATACTATCAAAATGCACAACATTGCAAGACATAATACCAAATATAATTGAATTAATATTAAACGTGAAACTATAATGTTCATTGTGCATATATAGCAACAGCATATATGGAACCAAGACAATAATAGAAAATTAAATTATAAAAATCTCGCAAATATATTCTTCCAGATACTCAGTTCCATAACTGTCATTGCTATGGATATGAGAGTTGTGAGAAGTAAACACGTGTAATGCGTAAATGCGTAAATATTCCAAGCGTATAAATTACCATCGAGGTGTAGGCGAGCTGAGCTCCTCTGGTCGCCAACGACAACGGAATATTCAGCTACGTCCTCCCTATCGCAATCCTTGATGACTAACGTATGAGACATGCCTTCTGATTGGATGATATGTTTATTGCTGGGCTCGATTGGCTGATGCTCCTTCTCCCACGTGACTGTCACGTCTTCCTTGTTGACCTCGCATTTGAAGCACGCTATTTTGTGCTCCTCGATTTGTTGCTCAGAAAGCTGAGCTGTGAACTCAATTGGGATTTCTGTTGGTGGAAAAAATGGTTGGGAGAGGTCAAGGGACGAGTTCAAGGTCATGCATTAGGATTCAAGCATCACGTTAACAATCTTCAGAATAAGACCAGCTGAACCAGTTGAAGTTAAATGGGTTCATTATTCACAGTTTACAAACTTGTGAATTCCATAATGATCTTCTCAATATTTAATTAGTCTCAAGATATGGTTTAACGGAAATTGAATTTGGTCTCATCTGGTCTTATTCAAATAACAATGGAAGCAAACTATGTAAATCTCCACATGAAACCCACCTTTCACAGTCAAATTTGCTGTGGTCTTCTTGTCTTCAATTTTAGCAGTGACCTCCCCTGAATCAGGCAAGATGGCTTCCTTTATGATGAGCTTGTGAATACGACCATCACTGATGATCTGGTAACGCTTGCCCTCATTGATCTCCTGTCCTTCAAGGAACCACTTGGGCGTGGCACCAACTTTGTTGACCTCACACATGAACTCCGCAGTTTGGAGCTCATCAATGACCAGATCTTTCAGAGGAGTCAAGTAGTCAGCTGCCAGTTCTGTGCGTAAAAACATGGTCAGCATGAGAAACCTGTATCATATTAATATTATCATGAAAAATACCAAATATTTCACTATAAATTATATGGATATTGTTATGAAGAATAGTTAATGAGAGATACACTAACCAGTGACAAATAGAGAGGCAGTGGTCTTCTTGTCTTCAGCCATGATGGCAACAGGACCCTCCTCTTCCACCTGAACCTCCTTGATCTGGAGCTTCTTGGTTGGACCATCTGATATGAACTTGATCTTGTCACTCTCCTTCAGTTCCACGTCATTCAGGAACCACTTGACAGTCTCCACATCTCGGGACAGCTCGCATACAAACTCCGCAGTGGAGTTCTCGATGGTAGTGACGTCGTTCAATGGCACGGTGAAGTCCAGAGGAAGAGGATTGACAGTCAGTACGCATGTGGTCGACTTGTCTCCAACCTTGGCCATGATCTTGCCCGTGTCTTCAACCACGACATCCTTCAGGATCATCTTGTGGGTCAAGCCATCGTGGATGATCTCAATACCGTCTTCTGGCTTGAGTTCCTCCCCATCCTGGAACCATGTGACCTTGTCGGTGTCTTTGTTGAGCTTAACAATGAAGTCGACACTGGATTTCTCGTACGTGGTCTTGTCTTCCAGTGGAACAGTGAAGTCAGCTTCTATCTCCTCTACATTGAACTTAGCATCAGACGACTTGTTGCCAACCTTGATGGTGACCGTGCCAGCATCTTCGGGAGCGACGTCTTTGACAATGAGCTTGTGGACTCTGCCGTCGGCGACGATGTCGTATTTGACGTCTTGTTTGATCTCTTCACCGTCCAAGAACCACTGGACATTGTCCACTGGGATGGTCAGTGTGCATTCAAACTCTGCTGTAGAGTGCTCCTTGGCAGTGACGTCTTTCAGAGGTACAGAGAAGTCAGCAGATATTTCTGGAAGACATAATGTACAAAACATGATCAGACAAAAGTAAAACTACAATTATTGGGGTAATTAAATAATAATGGTAATAATAATATAACAATAATTTTCTTTTAATTATTTTAATAAATGGAAATAAATAATAACAACAACAATAATAATAATAATAATAATAATAATAGTAATAAATAGAAATAGAAATTTAAAAAAATATATATTAATAACATTGTGAGTGAATATGTAGTTTAACGTCGCTGCGGGAATCTTTCACCCATTTGCGACGGTATATTAATAACAATAACAATAATAAAAATATATAAAATATTAATAATAATAGTAATAACAATAACAATAATAATAATAATAATAATAATAATAATAATAATAATAATAATAATAACCCTAACCCTAACAATAATTTTAATAAATAGAAATAAATATACAAATATATAAAAAAATATATAGCTAATATTAATATAGCACATCAACAGTAAAATAAAAGAGTTAGGTGTCCTGTTATGTGTCTGGGCCAGGACACCTAATGTCAATATTATAAAAAAAACCAGGACAGCTGAGGTGGAAACGTCACCTGAAGGACACCTATCTTCTTTTGCTGTGATCAGTAACAACGATAGTCCTGTCTTTATCCATGGAAGGTAATTAATACCACTTTGGGATTTCAGAGCATTCTTTAATAACCAGAAACCTGCAATCATGAGACACTGAACCATGCAGGTGCACAGCCTTGAAGGCCACTTACCTTGTACTGCGAGTTCCGCTGATGTCTTGCTGTCGCCGATGACTGCGGTGACTTCACAGGCATCATCTGGTTTGAGGTTCTTGATGGTCAGCGTGTGTTCGCAGCCGTGCGATGTGATCACATACTTGTCCGAGGGGATGGGTACGGGTTTGCCGTTGATGAACCAGAAGACTGGGACCTCGTCGTCGTTGGTCTGACACTTGAATGTGACGTCCTCTCCCTCCTTGCCCTTAGTGTTGTCCAGCTTCATCAAGAAGTCTGCTGGGACCTCTGCAACAGTTGAAAACACGTGTGAATGACTAGTAACACCTCTGGCAATTGCTTAAGATTACTAATTGTCTGTGGAAGTGAGCTGAAATAACTTTTTTATTATACACATTCATATAACATAAATATCCCGAATAACAGCTCAAAAGCACTTCTGGAAATTGGGTGAACAAGAAAAACTAATACCTAATCTCATAATATGTCATTTTCTAATTATCCATATCAATCAATAACCACGAAGTATCTCTCAAGAATTCCCTTTATACTTTTCATAAAAATGTTAAATTGGTTTACTGCAATACTCAGTTCTATGGGTGTTACAGGTTTCCTCCAATCCTGAACTGACAAGCTGTGAAATAATACTGGTAACCAAAACCAAAATAGATACCTGTACCAGCTACATGAATTCTTTATTATTTATTGATTATTAATGTGTTTAATCTTGCAGCAATGTATAATTAGTATGTCAAATTGGGCTAATCTTGACCCCTGTGACCCAATCTTGAACCCAGTGACCCACCTATGACATGAAGCTTGGCCTCAGTGACGATCTTTCCATAGGCACATGACACGGGACCCTCATCCTTGGGTCGGCACTTGCTAACGAGGAGGATGTGCTGCTTGACGTCAGCCTTGATGGCGTACTTGGGACTGGGGATGACTTCTTCGCCGTTGACCATCCAGACGACGTTCACGTTGGGAACTGAGAGCTCACACTCGAACTTGGCTGCCTCGCGTTCCTTCACGGTCATGTCCACGAGTGGTACAATCCACTTCCACTGTTAACAAATACATGGACATTAGTGAGTGATTATGCAGTTTAACGTCACTGTGGGAATCTTTCACCCATTTGTGACGAACATTGACATGAATAAACAAGGTAGAAATTTGCAATTGTAATACCAAGCAATGTTGCAATGCTAGACGTAAATATTAATCTATTTTTTAATATGATACCTTTATTTTCTTATATTATTGATGGGAAAGCAAAATATGATAGATCCTTAAAAGTATTCTTCTTATGTCTATGAAGCACATCAGATCTGACATTGAAACAGGCATAAAATAATGTGAAAAATGATGAACTATCATTTAATAACACAACAATCATTTTACAAAATAACAATCATTTTGCAAGACCAACTCAAAATAGCTGAGGAACATTACCTGAGCTTTGGGAATAACAAGGTGACTTTCTTCCAGATCTTCAACTTCCTTAAACTTCTGCGGCCGAACATAGCGTCCTTTCTCCTCATCCTCAGGTTTCTCTGGAGCTTCAGCAACAGGACGGATGAACTCGGCTTGTTCCAGTTCCGGACGTTCTCTCTTGGACAGCTCGTAGGAGAACTCATCAGTGTCCATCTCCAGCTGAAACGTGAGTCAGTATTCCATGTAGAGAAAGCATACAAGGATTCCAGTTCATCACTAGCCAATGGATGACAATTACTGTCATATTATCACTTTAAAGATATTGAAGTTTTAAGGAGAATTCTGAAAATCTAGGATTTGTGCTCTAAAAGTATCCAAGTATTCCATGCAAACTCCTATATCTTGGTATCGGTTTAATACAGCTCTGCTTCTGGAAGCAGCTCATCCAGCAGTCATTGACTTAAACATATTATGAAATGCAGCGTCATTGTCAGTGGTCAAATGTAACCATTTGGAAGTCTTAATAATGGTGAGTGCAATGAAATGGTCTTCACATAATCAGAAAGTGAACAGGGAAAATGGATAGTGGAAAGGATGGCAGCTAGAATGTACATCAGAATAGCTATTAATCCATCTATGAAAATGTGATAGTGAACATTGACCAAAGCAAAGGTCATGATGGAATACTATAGGAAAGGATAGCGAGCTATAATAAACCACAGAGGTATAGGACAGAGAGTGATAAGAAAGCACTGCGAGCTCCAAGAACACACAGTGCTATAAGAAAGGACAGTGTTAGAAGAAGAACACATAGATTTCCCCATACCTCAGGCCTCTCTCTCTTGGGCAGAGTCTGGTAGGCTTCTCTCTCCAGTTCCTGGCGTTCAGGGACGACCTTGGCCTCTGGAGATGGTGACTTGACTTCGGGTGAATCAACGTGCTTCAGCATGTCCCGCCAGTTCAGTTCCTCTTCTTCCTCAATCAACTGCTTATGCTCTCTGGAAGATGGTCGACAGCATTTATTAGCAATGGACAAAATACACAAATTGCATGCAACAGCTTATCTTATTATAACTTCTTTTGCAAGAAAATATACCAAGGGTTTTAAATTAATTCTGTTCTTCCTACTTTGCGTTCAATTAATTAATTCCCCAGTGTTTGTTGATCCAAAGCATGGGTTGACACAGTTGTGGTTCCTGGACTGACCTGTGTTTGAGCGACTTCTTCCAGTCAGCCGCCTCCTCCTCTTTGTCAGTGACCATCAGAGTGGCAGGCTCTGACTTGGACCCGTGCTCATTGGTGGCAGTCACGGTGTAGGTGCCAGAGTCGCTGTTCTTGATCTCCTTGATCTCCATGACGTATTCGTGTGAGTCCTCGTCGTAGAAGACATGGTGGCGACTTCCTTCTGTGATCTTCATCCACTTGCCCTTGGACCATTCCACTTTGGGTTTGGGTTCGCCGGCAATGCCACATCGGAACACGGCTGTCTGGCCTGAAATATATTGCAGCATACAATACCTAGTGTTCACGATGAATGAAACCAGAATAACTGCTGATACAGACTTTCTCTAATGCTTCACATCCATCATGTCAGATTATTTATTATGATGTTAATTGCAAGTTTTTATGATGCTCTCACATCCGATATAAGGCCATCTGTTGATAAATCGCTACATATTCAAGACCATGAAATGAGAGGGTCAAAACCCTGCAATTGATACAAGAACTTCATAGAAAGGTGCCCAGGCCTACTGCAGACATATCTTACCTTGGAGGACTGTGCATTTCATGGGAGGAATGACAAACTCGGGCGAGCGCCCACGGACGTCCATCTTGGCTGATGTGAAGACCTCTCCGCCACTGTTCTTGGCTCGAGCTTCAATGACGCCCTTCATGTCCTTGGTGGCGTTCTTGATGACCAGAGAGTAGGTATTGTCCTTGGCGTTGAATTCCATCTGGATGTTCTCACTTGGCTCTAGGACCTTGCCATTCAGGACCCTGAAAGATGAAGGCATTGAGTTTTGGAAATTGTTTGAACTTGAATCATCTCAATATTTATTATCCATATTTGCAAGAATTAATAAAAATTATGAAAACTTTCTGTCTCTGGTTTGAACTACAACAATATGCAACAGTTACAAAATGTCTTCTATTTGAAAGATTACCATAGTGAAAGATAAGTTTCAATTTACCATTCAACGTCCGGTTGAGGAACACCTTTAACTTGGCATTCAAACTTGGCTGAGCCAGATTCTGGTATGAGTGAGTCTGAGAGCTTCCTGGTGATATTAGGTACCTTCACAGCTGTAACATACAACAACATTCCTTCATTATCACAACTCATTACAAATAATAATAACGTTCAATTACACTTGACAATGCTCCTGGAAACATTTAGACATAGAGGTTGACTCACGTGTGATCTTGAGGCGACCGTTACAAGCAATCTGTCCAGCTGGGTTCTGAGCACGTGCAGTGTAGAGTCCAGCATCGGCCGTCTTAATCTTGTTGAGGACAAGAGTGTAGGTTTTATCCTGGACTTCAAACTTGATGTCTTCACTCTCATGGAGTTCTGTGTCTCCTTTCAGCCTGTACAAAATACATGTGTTTGGTTATTAAGAATTCAACAACACTAACCAGCAACTAAACTACGTAATTAATTGTACAACACACAAAATATAAGGTTTATGTTAATCATGTTTCAGAACTTACCAAATGACTTTGGGCTTAGGTTTGCCAGAGACGATGACTTCCATACGAACGGTTTCATTCTCAAGAGTCTCGTAGGTTTCTAACTTCTTGATGAACTTGGGACCTTCTTTCTTTTCTGAATACACAAACAACCCAAATATTAAATATGAATAATAACCTACAAAGAAAACTTAAAAAAAAATAGAAATAAAAGATCAGAATGGGCAAAGGATCTTGTATGTAGCCTGAATGTGTACTGACCTTCAATGGTGAGAACAGATTCTGTTTTGGCCTCTCCAGCCTTGTTGGTGGCCACAGCTGAGATACGACCACTGTCCTCTACCTCGGTGGGCTCTATACTGAGAGTGTGCTGAACATCCGTGTACATCTTCCTCACATCGGTGTGGAACCTCAGGCCGGGCTCGATGGCATTGTCATTGATGAACCTGTGGATGTGATTATGTGAATATAAGAGTATGTGAAGATGGCATGATGGCATGAAGCTAAGTGGCAGACTGTCTGAAGCTGTTTGATATGACATTATGAAGTGGAAAGAGGCAATTCAATAAACACACTCACCATTTGACTTCCGGTTCAGGGATGCCAGTCACAGCGCAGTCAAATTTGATCGGCCGTCCTTCGCGACACTCCCTGGTCGGCAGTTCTCGGGTGAAGACCGGAGCCTCCATGTGGCCCTCCACGACGATGGTGGCGGAGCACTCTGCCGTCCCGGCACTGTTGGTGGCAACGCACTTGTACTCTCCCTGCTGGTCCATGGTGATCTTCAGAACCTTCAGAGAGCAGATCGTGTCCTCGTAGGTCGGCCGGTGGTCAGGCAGACTGGACACGGGTTTGTTGTTTCTAAACCAGGCGACCTCTGGTCGAGGAAGTCCAGTGACCTTGGCAGTCAGGGTCAAGGTCTTGGTTGCCATGATGGTCTGTGGAAAGAAAACGTTCTGGTGATGACATCTTTTCATTCTTGATGGAAACATAAAAATTCGATGACTATGTGATTGTAATGAATCATGGTTTTGGGTAAATCTTGAATAATGTTATAAATCTACTTACAATATCCGAGATGGTTTCGACAAAGACTGGAGGTTTAGTCTCTTCTTTGGTCTTCAGCACCAGAGGAGATTCTGACAATCTCTCTTCCCGAATTATTTCTATAAAATCACAAAAGAATACAAAAATAACAATACATAACATGACAATCCCAATATTCCAAATAATTCAAATAGCAAAGAGTACGAAGGAAGAGTAAGAAGATTATTATAAAGAATTCTCTCTGGACTCTCTCACAGTTGTTAAATCACCCACCACTGACGATGAGAGGAATGTCCACAGAGGCCTGTCCCTCAGAGTTGACGGCATGGCAGGTGTAGTTGGCGGCGTCCATCAGCTCAGTGTCCTTGATCTCGAAGCAGTATGTATCCTCAAACTTCTCAAAGTGGTACAGCTCCTTGTCCTCAAGCTCCTTGTTGTCCAGCTTCCAGCTCACTGCAACAGTCAAGGAATTTATGGTAGTTTTAGGTGCGCCAACATGATTATCTATTATTTTAGTCTATGAATATATGTAAAAGACATATTTATTTTTATTTATTTTTTTAATGGTGTTTAATAGTCACTTTCTAGAATATTTTACTAACATCACGACTGAAAAGACATAAGTTGTCTATTTTAAATAATTGTTAAAGGAAATATTTTGAACACTGTACCTGTTGGTTTGGGCATGCCAATAACCTTGACAATGAACTTGGCATTGTCATGTTCTCTAACTGTGACATTATCTGGAACTCTGATGAACTCTGGAGGGATCAGCTTTTCTTCTGGTTCCTCTGCAATGGGATGATTGGAATTTATAGTAAACATTAGATATTCAAAAAAATTTGAAACAGGCACGTTCAATATTACTCTACTCTTCTCTAAATACAGTAAATATAACTATCCCTCACCTTCCACAAAGAGCTCTGCCTTGGTAACATCTGATCCAGCAGGGTTGGTGGCCTTGCAGGAGTATGTGTCATCATGGTCAGGCTGGACATTGGCAATGGTCAAGGAGGTCTCTATGTCCTCTGTGTGCTCAATCTTGAAGGAGGCATCTGTCTTGTCGACCTCCTGGTCATTCTTGTACCAGACGAGATCTGGAGTAGGAACACCAGTGGCCTTGCATGTGAACTTGACAGTCTCGCCGATCTTGGTCTCGACCGTCTCGATGTTGATGATGAACTTCGGTGCTTCCATCCTGGGAGCTTCTTTGACCACCTCTTCCTCCACTGGAACTATCTCCTCCACAACTGGCTCTTCCTTGGGTTGTTCAATAGGTTTGGCTGCCGATACATATTTTAACTCTTATGGGCAAGTGTAAATGTCATTAAAATATTTATAACTAATCATAATTGTAACTCATCATCTTGTTAAAAATATATTATGGAAAGATACTTGATGTTATTTGGGTATACATATATATTTATGTACTTACGTGTGACCATGAGTTCAGCAATGCATTCTGCTTCTCCATGGATGTTGGTGGCCTTGGCAAGATATTTTCCCTGGTCATCTGGGATGATCTCACACACCTCGAGATTGTGAACACCATCTTCTTCAAAGACCATGAATCGTCCCTGGTCTGTAACTTCCTTGTCATTGTAGAAGAAGTGGACTTCAGGGATAGGTTCCCCGGTCACCTCACAACTGAAGTTGGCAATTTCTCCCTCATCAACCTGTGCCAAAGGAAGATTGAGAAATATGTAGACTTGAAAGCAATGACAGTAAAAAGAACGTCATATGTGGATTTCCCTGTTGTCAAGTTTAAAAACAATAAAATTAAATTAAATGTAAAATAGAGGCCATTTTCATCTCTGTAAGAATAAACTGTTCCATCTCTTGTATATACTTGTATCAGAAAATTAGCTATCTTCATACAAAAACAGGAATATGATATTCTTTCATTCATCTAGAAGAAAGAACTGTTCCACCCTGATAGAAGTAGTATTAACTTGTATTAGAAAATGTTCCATCTCTTTACTAAGGCAGAAATAGTATATCCTTTCATTCATTCAAATGTAGCCATGTGGTATAAGATATGACATATGACCATGCTAATCCTGGGATAAAGACTCATTGCTGGATTGCAAGCCCAATGTCCTACCAGACCCAAATGGATAACCCTACTGGCCAGTAGGAGCATTTTATATCTTATATCCGACAATAATTATTTCAGCAGAAATCAAGTCAAGGTTTTGGGGGTTGTAGGCCATCCATGGCAAGTAAATTGACCCGTGGACATGTAAATCAGCAAATTCCGTGGATTCACGGAAAATTGACTGCATATCAAATGGCTACTAATTAGCATGATGAAAACAGAAAGATTAATACTTTCACCATATGTTAGAAGAAACATTAATAAGTAATGGACACTTACAGTCTGTGGCTGGATGGTGACGGTGAACTCTGGAGCCTGTCCTTTAGGAACCTCATCCACGAGGTCCTCGTCATCGGCAGCCACAACCTCTTCCTCCACAACTACAGCAAGGAGAACAACAGGACGATATAGGAGACGTCACAGAGACAACATGAGCTCACACAGACCTGTCTTACCATAGGGCCAATATACAAGAACAAGCTCTATACTGGTAGTGTTCACTAGAAAAGTAACTTAATATAAAAATTACAAGAAATCTTCTACTGAAGAAAATAATGATGGGAAAACAAAAAGCTACTATATTTACTGTATCTACTGTATGTGTACATTTAAAAGCAAAATATATTTAATTTCAGTCATGCATTTCATATTATTCAATCATCATGTAGATATATCTTCTTAAAATTCAGATATCTATGTTGCTATTGATTGGAGTAATGTTTAATTTAGTTGAACTAAATACTTTTTAAATATTCATAATATTTTCTCATTTGTAGAAGGTTAATATTTCAAATATACATAATAACATAAAACAATCCCATTTGGTCCATAATAAAATATTAGTTAAGTAATTATTTCACTGCAGGACTCGTTCACCCAATCAGTATAAAGATGTTATTTCACCTTTATTCAGACTATCGCTGTTCACAGCATGGTAAGATTTAACCATTGAATATATTTTTCTTGGTTATCTTTTCCTCTATTTCACCGGATAATTTTACTTTTTTTAACGTAGATTTCATTTTGTAATTGTAAATTGGATGCATCTATAAAGTATATATAATATATAATGTATGTAACTAAAACTTTTGAATACATTTTGTTCTAAAGTACATGTCCTAAAGACTAACACAGTGTAATAACTGATACAATTTATTAACACTTTCATGCAGCAATTCATTCATGCACAAGATGCAATGCACATAATTTTCTTGTAAATGGTTCTATTTTGGTCAGGTGGCTTACGTTCGACGACCACATCTATATCTGTGACATCAGTCCCAGTCTCATTCTCAACTACCAATGTATACACAGCTGTGTCAAAGGTCGTCGGGAGACATATCGTCAGAGTTGCAGTTTGGGGGGTCGATGCAATTTGAAGACGGTCGTCAACAGCCAATGGTTCGTTATTTACAAGCCATGTGACAGTGGGGGATGGTATACCTTCTATACTACATGGAATGTGGATTATCTCCCCTGTTGTGACCTCCACAGCAGATGGCGCCATTAGTATATGTGCTGGTACTGTAATTGGTAGGGAGAAGTAGGTTTTGTTATATATTGTTATTACTTTCAGATTAGTAGACTATTAGGAAATGGTACTGGTGATATTGTTTTGTCTTAAGTCACAAAATGTCCACCATTGCCGTCATTATGCAACTATATCTGACCATGAGTTTTTTAGAATATATTTTATTAAATCATTCCTGTTAGTAACTGGATACACTTTTCAAATTAAACACAACTTTATAATGATGATGATAATAATGGTGATGATGATGATGATATTGGTGAGGAATTTACATGAGGGAACATAATCTATTCTGTAATAGATTTTACACATAATTACCAGAGTATTCATTCCAATTTTATTACTTTTCATTGTATTACTGTTTTACCAAACAAGCTCCCTATTTAAATTATTAGTAATAAAAATTGGTTTATATATCCCCTGAATTTTAATACAAGAAAATATGTTATCTTCTTATATCAGCTACAGCCCTATAGACCGGGTGCATGATACCTAACACTCTCCTGCCTGGCTAAATACACCTCTGCTGGAGCTTGCTTTGTTATCCTTGTCATTTGGGTTTTGTCACCTAGCGATAACAAGCTCCATTGCAAATATTTAAGCACAAAAACCTGATGCCCTTGTCCGTTAACACTTTTGCTTCTTAACACTATATGCAAGACAGAAAAGGAAATATTATGGAGTAATTTGACTAGATAAATTTAATATATTTAATATCTTTAAATGTTTTGCACTAATACTCTTTTAAATTTATATTCTGAATATTATCATACATGTAGATGAAGACTCTTAGGAAATAAAAATGTTTGATGCCATACAATTAATGCCATTAATATTAATATTCAGGCAAAATAAATCTAGTAAAATAAAAAGGTTTTTAATTAACATACAAATAAAGGGTTACACATTTTAATATATAATCTTCAGATAATGATATCAATAAATGCATATCATTTAAAACTTTTAATTTATATTTGTATCACTGATGCATTTTATGATGTATCTCAAGATTCTAACTGGAAGCTAAGGATAAGAAAAAAATAAAACTGTACTCTACATTGTACTTTGTCAAGTAATATTGATGTTACAAAAACATAAATTTAGGGATATTAGTGATATTCAAACAATATTCCAAATGTTGATGTCAGTATATTAATCACAGTGATCTTTCAAGGCAATACATTAACATTAATGTTCTATGCCTATGGGCCTGTGGCCTATTATAAACCATAATACCTCTCTAACATTAATATTTCTAAGATATTTTATCATAAATGAAAAGTTTTTATATCTTGTAGTACATTTTATTAAAACTATTTTATCATTCATATGTTTTAACTTAAAATATTATCTGTACTTCAAATACAATTCCTAACAATATAACGTCATAATTGATGTACAAACAAACTATTCATAGCCTATACAAATATAGTCTATAGAATTGTCGGGAGTCGTATGAGGCACACGCAGTGTATAAGCTCAGCTGTTATCTGTTAAAATACCAACATTGACCCAGAAGTCATAATGTTGAAAGGGGAAGATATCTACAACTAATATACACCAGCCAATGTTAGTCATGTGTATCAGTAGGGCATAGAGACACTGCTAGCATGAATGACATACTATAGTGGAGTTAATAGCACAGAAAGGGTTAAACAGGTGACCACAGTTGATGAATACCTCACAATAACCAAACATTTGTGTGTGTATTTTACGTGTTATCTCTCTTTGTGTTTATTAAGGGCGGTGTGCGATGACCCACTATGAGTATAAGTGCATTGACTTATCTGTGTGCATAGTCATAGGTGAAATGAATTACTGTCTGATGCGACATATTAGCATTATAAGACATATTTGTGAAATCAAATGGATGAAAGCTTAACCCGGTAAGTCAATACGTCAATATAGTGATTGTCGCTCAACAAAACAAATAGCTTTAGATGTCGTCTTTGTATTTTCATCCCTAACATGATCAATATTTAATGCTTTTATGAATGCAGTAATCTTATAGATTAATTTTATGAGATGTCAAAGGGTTAATGTATTGATGCCACTAAATTGTTAACATTTTTCGCATAGCTTTCGAGGTAAGGGACATAACTCAATATACCAGATTACCATATTGTGGAATTCCTCTATTTGATCACACTAATATTTTGTTTTATGTATGTTCTGTAATTTTTTTTATATGTATACCTACGATAGGAAAACAAGTGACCCAGAGAGTAGTTATTTGACAGGTAATAATAATGCAGCTTATGAATATCACCGAACATGAAAGAGTTAATCTACTGCACTATGTGACAGCTGTAATCTCTCAGTATACATGTAATTACGGCGAGTACCTGTACGTGGGAATTTTACACCTTATTGCATTCAAAAGTAGGAAACAATATAAATAAATTATTCATGTCGATTTCCAACGGTGACTCACAGAATATCACAACACTCTAGTTTTCTTACAATGGTATTTCATTTTAATAAATCTCAATATCTGAAAGCACAATAAATTGATCCTTGATTTCTAATGTACTCAATTTCTATTATTTATGAGAAATGGTACTTAGTATAAAATCCTGATAAATCCAAAAAAAGTAACTATGATATTGCAAACATGTTACGGTTTCAGTAAGTGTGGTAAATAATACACATGCCATCAGACTGACAGGTTTAGTGATAACATTAGCAGATTGACAGGTTTACTGATGACATTAGCAGATTCATACGTTCCGGTTGACCTACTACTCAATGGCTGAGTTGTACAACAGGTAGGATGGGATGTCTGTATTAGCGATTGTGTGTAATTTAGTTATTTATATCCCAACCCATACAGACTGATGATCTGTGTAGATATACTGTATTATTACAGATGCCATCTGTTTCCGACTACACCAATACAATAAGAGACAGGACTGATAGCACTTGTAGCTTGTGTGTATAATAATGTGAAGATTAAAAAATATGCGAAGATAACTTTATTCTTCTTATTATTATGTTTTATTTCTAAAAAGATTTTAATGCATGTATGTATATTGTGAGGTACCCACTTTACAATTTGCAGAAAGAAAACTAACAAATGTAATATTAAACCATATTTAAAATGAATTTTCATTTAGGAATTTTCACTTTATTGAAAGGAAATTTTAAACATGGTTGTCAAATATACTTAGCAAACATTTCTAATGAAATATACTTTAAAACATTTCTAATGAGATACCCTTTCTTTCTGCAAATGTCTTTTTTAATTCCTCTAATATATATAGAATATATTGTTATACATGTATAGATATAGGACATAGAGGGGATGTCTATGCAAGCAGGGTTGTATTAAACACTACAGGGAGACACAGTGTTGTTAAACAGTTTATTGAGATAAATGTATACAAGGTAGGCAAGGGGAAAATGTTCCCTAAGTAATATCACAAAGAATCACTTGAAAATTACAATCAGGAATCTGACAGAGCGAAAATAGAAAAAAAATGTAGAGATCGATTCAGTTTCACTTCTATATCAGCAATTAGAATATCAAAATATAGTAGGTCTCAATTAAATTCATGTCTCCTTATATGAACTTTTAGACATTAATAAATGTCTTTAAAAATTACAGCAGAAAATGCTTCAATATTATTATGCAAAAGTTCTTATAAGTAAAATATTCTATATGTAATATACAACGTTAATATTTGAGCAATGATATATACTTGCTGGAAATGTTTTCATTATCGATATGCAGCAAATTGCTAATTGTAAAAGTGATACTGTTAAGAAGTGATCCAATACTATAGGAAATTGAACACAAGGGCATAAAAAGACTAAATGAATTGTACAATAATATATAAAAATGATATAGCGGTACCCTATGACACAAAATAAAAAGCTCTACACATTACTTGGGCTGATATATGTTATCCTAGTAGACACTAAGAAATGTGGGCTTGTGTATGCTTTTAATAATAAATAGAGAAAATAAACAAAGCTGTTAGTGTTAAAGATGGCTATATAATGGGAAATGATAATGATAGAGTATATAGTGGATAAATGCATGCAAAACAGAAAATAAAACTAATACACCAAATCCTCATTCAGGGCAGCTGGGTTCTTAAGGTATGCCAAGAATGAGGGTATAATATATACTTTGCAATGAATGTGTTATCGATGAGGATATGAAATAAAATCAACCATAATTTGCATTCCGACCATGGTGGACAAAATATGTATACACAAAAGAAAACTTAAATAATTAGATATTGTTAGTATTTCAGACATCAATAGGTTTTTACGATATATATCTTTATAAATAAAAAGGCACTGAAAATTCCCATCTTCCCATATGATGAAAAATTCTTAAATAATTAGAAAATTAACATCCTTAACCATAATTTGCAGAAACATAGTCTCTTACAAAATTTACTTTTCAGATGAAAGACAAAATAAAATAAAATAAAAAAAAAACTATAACTTGGGCATGATTTGTTCAAATGGCTAGAAAAAAATATAAAAAAATAATCTGGTAATTAATAAAATAAAGAAATTATATCAACAACTTGCAAAAAACAACATGCATAACTATATTCCATATTCAAATCCATGCAATTTAACGAAACAAACATTCTTCACTGATACCCATGCATATATATATGAACATATTCTACATACTAGATCATAACATACTAGTACATGTTAAACATGCATCTATCAACAGAACACACACATCATAACGTTGAATTAATATTTGAATTAATAACAGTGCTAGTAATTAATAATAAATTACATAACATGTATTCCTCTAGTCAGAATGTATATTTGTGTAGAACGTTATGTTAAGAAACAATCACTGGTGATGCACTCGTGCAATATTTCCATGGCTGGGAACATGCGTGATAGTCATGGCAACTGTAGCACACGGTGCGGCTGTTGAGAACTCGACAAAACGTGGACAGTACTGTGTTGGTTATATACGGAACAGTCATCAACATGCTATGCAGGTTAACTAGGAACAATGCAACAACCAACAGACCTTGTGGAATAATCCTAGCAGAGGTCGAGACATCACCGGCAACATTGGAAGCTTTGCAGGTGTACGTCTTTTCAGTATCCTCCAAAGTGACGTCATTGATTTCGAGAGTGTAAACGTCATTGCGGGTCGTAATTTTGTACTTGGGTCCGTCTTTCAAAACGACGTCATTGGCCGTCCAGATGACCTCAGGAGTCGGAAGGCCAGTGATGGTGCACTCCAAACAAGCGTTTTCGCTGATCTGGACGGTGGTATCAGAAAGAGGCTTGGTGACCTTCGGAGCCTCGACGTGGACCAGAACCTCGGCGACACAGGAGGCGACACCTTTCTTGTTGACAGCCTTCACGGTGTAGTCGCCTTCGTCATCCAATGTGCACTTGTCAAAGGTCAAGGTTACAGTCTCTTCAACATGGTCAATTCTGAAATAATAAACCATAGAATAAATTCAACATGCTGGTTCACATTGGAAAGTGAGTAAATTGTTGCTTAATATCATCATTGGAATCTTTCACTCATATTACAATTGGGCGCACTGAAGCCTCAAATTGCAAGTATACTGACACCCATTGAAAACGCAACACCGACGTTAAAGTTGATAGGGTGTATACTTGATAGGAAATCCAACACTA
>JAUTBQ010177367.1:0-11239 GCA_032361185.1 Lepetodrilus ovalis
ATCTAGACTTGCTTTTGTCCATAGGAGATATTTCGAATAGGAGTATTAGAGAACAGGGTCTGTGGGAGAGACTACAAATGTACGTACTTTGTCTCTTTCTGAAACACTGCTTCTTTGTAAATGGCTATCGTGACTATATTGCGAGCAGAAAAACCTCACAGTTCTATGTTACCAGGGAGTTATCCACATAGTTACCCAGTGTTACTGTGAGACACGAATACGGTATTACCAGAGATTATCAGACTCTGAGCTGCGCATCCCCACTGGCGACTTAATAAGTCGCTTACTGTGATAACGTGAAGAGAACACTCTACGTGTCTTACGAGTAATCTCCCTTTCCCACTGTGCGAAACCGACAGGGGGTGCTTTACAGGAAGCTGTCACCGTAGATCGCTCTCGTGGTATTTAGTTTGCAGTCTACATTTCAACGGAAACAAATACAGAATAGAAATACCAAGAATCGCAAGGTTTAAAATTCCAAAATACTTCTTGTTTTGTTACGCGCGGGACTAAGAATAGTCAATTATCTGATGAACACGGATTATTGAGGACAAGGTCGTGGATATCGCAGTTAGGTCTCCGATATATGACCCTGGAAACCATAGCGCTCTCATTTGTCTTGTTGTGTACGCTCATTACAACAATAACGCTATATAATATGACCATATGCTGTTCTGTACGAAAACGCGTAACAAGGGTAACATTGTGTAAGTCCAGCCCGCTTAGCAATGGTGTACCTGTAGTCAATGGCTCAGAGTACCGTAGAGTTTAGGTTGGTACACACCAGAGGCGATCGATTAATCGCCGCGAAAGTCGCCTGCAACAACAACAAAAATCAACTGCTTCTGTCGAAATTTGTCGCGGCGTCAAACGTTGCGAATTTCGCTTTTGGTGTGTATAATTAAGAACATTAACGCTGAACATATAACTCAAGATAGTCATAGCTATTCTCAGAGTGGATACGAGAGCTTTGCGAAATAGAAAGGGTACCCTGTTTTGTTAATGGAAGTCAATAGGAAGTCAAACGTTATAGACGCCGGTTAATACAGTTTAAAACAACGTATATAAATTATTTATGTTAAAACTATTATTTCTTTGGACTCGCGGAGGTTCTTCTTCATTGGTTTAATCAGTCATCAGCATCTAATTGTGCAGCTGCGTCTGTCTTGTGTCGATGACATTTAAAAACTTTTCAAAACGCTATCATGGGATCTAAACCAGACGGCTTTTAGAACATGGAGACTGGAAACGCATATATTAGGAATGATCTGGCCACTAGGAATGATCTGGCCACTAGGAATGATCTGGCCTCTAGGAATGATCTGGCCACTAGGAATGATCTGGCCGGGATTTCTGGAACCAAACTCCGAACTCTGCCGAGTTTAAAACTCAGTTCATACCGGATAAGTGAGTTTTTCCCCCCTCCGAGATGAATTTCTCAGTTAACAATTGGAACTGATTTTTGATCCGAAAAATGTAAATTTAAAATTTTCAGAAAAATTACTTTAAAGATTGGGCCCTGGTAACACACATACATTGTCTGATATTTAATAAGTTCAAAAACATGTTTTCTGATCATGACAGCTATTACTTGAGCTGGAATATTTATGATTCAATATGCTAAAAAGATAACAGTCTCTGACTAACTTTCTTTAACTGTATTGCTGAAATTAAGAATTTATGGATCTCGAATTCAAGTTTGTAGACACCGTCAGTTGATCCCGATTCGCACAGTTGCTTTAAAGCGTACACACATTCCACTCAATCCTTCCGTGCAACTTATTTTTTCTTCAGAAAACTTCTGAATGTTAGAAAGAAAATTCTAATCCAAAATAACAAAATCACAGCACCGACAGTTTGTTCCTTGGATAATAGCCCATGGGTTTAAAAGTGTCTGTGGTTATTTCTGGTATCGATTACATTTTAATGATGTTATCTAATCCTGCAAAAACATAGATTTGATTTCACCCTGATTGTCGTAAGCGATGGTTTCAATTTTTATAAAAGTTGCTATTGATTTTTATTTTTTGTTCATTATCAGTGGTTCCAAGTCTGATTCGTGACTACGTGACGTAAATTGCACACTGTTGCAACAAATACATATGCTTTAATACCGATTACTTAATACTCCAGGGAAGTGACATATCCAAATGTTCTATACCTAGGCACGCAGTCCACGTATGAATGCAATCACGTGAATATAAAATTACATAGTATATTCCCCCGAAGATTGCGCATTGAAATACTGTACCAAATTGAAAATTAAACCAAGCTAAACGCAGTTAACCCAAACGCAGCCAACGTTGGTAATGTCTACGTTTCATGACGATATTGGTGAGGTCATCAAGATTGCAAACATTTGTTCTTGAAGGTTTTTTCTTTTTTTTTTGGCTTTTGCTGTTTTTTCCCTTTCCATAGGAAGTCGCTCCTGGCGACATAACAACAAAACACTTCTTTACAAATCACCTACATGGTGTTATTTTCAGTACAGACTAAGAACAATGGAACGTGGCACGCTGTAATTCTACACCATTACATGGAATGACACCAACGGTAATTAGAGGTTCCTACTGTTATTGACACAAGCACGATACCTAATCACGCACAGAACTGGAATTACCAGCTCCCGAGACGTATTGTTATGTAACGTTAATACAGACCAACATATAAAGGCAGGTTTGATTTGATTACATAGAGATACAACTCTTAAATAACCTAGATCGATATGTAGCCTGAATAATGAAGAACATTGTAAGCACATCATGGATTATTTCAGAAAACCGTACGAACGTACTGGCGGTGTAGAGTTGATTCAGCTTATTGCAAGACCAAAATGCACATTGTGCAGTTGTCTTCCTTAGTTCATGTTCATAATCCAACCATGACCCCATTACGCCTATTAATAAGTGCTGATGATTTGTTATTATTCCGTAATTAGCAGGTAACCACACCATGGAGTGCCGGAATACTGGTCATATTTTAAATCACTCATTTACTAATCTACCTAGACTATCCATAGTCTCAGGGGTGAAAGAACATTATTTTTAATAAATTCTTCTGATGGGTATAATATACATTTATATGAAAGAAGCCTCTGAAATTCTTTATCCTCAGTTCCCTAGAAAATCTAGACTTGCTTTTGTCCATGGGGGATATTTAGATTAGTAGTATTTAGTTGAGAACAGGGTCTGTGACACAGACTATAATAGACTACCTTACGTTGGTCGACAGTGAGGCCGACATGTTGTAATGAACATGCATACGACACACTCTTTGCCACAGTGTAAGGGTGGATATGACAGTAGTCAGTTATATTATTAATGACTTTAAACCGATCCCTGAAGTGTCTTCTACAGCAGTCCACCAGGCGGCAATACAATGCTTGTAAACGCCGTTAATAAATTATTGTTCACGATTTTGTTGCCAGTCTGGGTATAATTGTTCGAAGCTTTCTTATCATCTATGACCATAGCGCTCTCGTAAGTGTACGAGCGTCATCATGTATTATAGATCGCTACGAGAGTGATTATGGTTTCGTAGTAGATATGAAAGCTTCGAAAAACGGTTCCCTGGCTCTTCTGCACTGATGCTTGTCGATATTCTGTGGAAGACGGGCACCAAACTCTAGCCAACACTCTCACTGACCCCCTAGTGTTATTTAATGCATTATATAACCGCTTCCTCGAGCGATGTAAGGAGCCAGCGTGAGATGGGATGGGCCAAAGTTACGTACATGTACAACCCAGATGCAGAGCTTCATCATTAGTATTACCTTCAGCTAACAGACATTTCCTCTTTTAACATGCGTGTAACGTTTTACTAACAAGCGCTGTGAGGCCGACATGTTGTAATGAACATTATTATTGTTGTTGATGTTGTTATTGTTGTTGTCATTATGGTTGTTATTATTAAAATTATTATTATTATTATTACTCGGAGTCGCTGTGAGTCGATGTACCGTCATAAATACATTTGATGCTATTTTAAAACAAAACAAGGTTGTGTTTTCACATCGATTCAATCTCAAACGGCAACTGCATTTACATTATAAATAGTACAAGCACTGTGCATTCTCATTATTGAATATTATCTTACCAGCCAGATATATGTCCTCTAAACAAACAGAAATAGTATGAGTAACTGTGCTTTTTGCCCCCAAACCAGTGTACTGAGTTAAATTTATTGTTAGAAACCTTAAGCACAGCTGCGTGTAGTCTGGCAGAGTATTCTGGCAAGTTGGTAGCCTCCTGCTTCTTGAGTTGCTTTGCAATGTAGCACAACATCAGACAAAGTGATCAGCTGGTAGGTAACAGACTACCCATGCATGTGCAGTGACCTCGACCTTGAGTAGTCAACAAATCCCGAACAGCTGACTTGAAGGGGGGATTATAACCAGACGAAGTTCTAGTCTCATCTGGCCGCCATTTCTCAACGAGACTACCGTGAGCTCGCACGTGCATGGCGCGCGATCTCGTATCAGCTGTTAACACGTTTAAGTTATTAGTGTCAATGTGTTGAGTGATACCTTCTTAAGTGTCGTGTGTTTGCTGGGAACAAATAAACAAACACAATTCTCAGTCAATCCACGTCTTCCGAAAGCTGCAGCACCCGGTGTGTTTCCTGCGCATGTGCGGAGGGCCCACGTAGGACGTGCCGCCATGTTGAATGCCGACACCTTTCGGGAGGTCGAAGTCCCCAAAACGTGATGTCCTCATCCCGAATAGAGGCTAATATTCATACTGATATATCATGCTGCGCAGACGAAGCGTTTTGTTGCGGCGGGCTCCTAATGAAATTACATGATTTATGCCGCCTTCATAACTCTTCAGTAAATGAGTCAAATAGTTGAACTGATCTCATGGGCGTGGACCAATGGGAAAGGCCCTGCATCATGCGGGGGCTTAAAAGAGATTTGCTGGGCTTAAAGTGATTACCCTATGGGAGACCAAAGCACACAATGTGGCATATCGTAGTGATCTTTGGAAACATAACCCTACTGCAATATCTGAATTACATCATGAAGCCAGCAGCGAGAAGGTCCCGTTACTCTTGCTACTATATTGGTACAGATTTAGTGTCGTTGAGTCATTTTCTAAAGTGTTGCCAGCCTACTTTAAAAACAGGACATAGCCCGCAACTGTTACATGGAGTGGGGAAGCATTGTTTTAAATAGCAAGGGAGATCTACGCTGACGATTTATCACAGAGACGGCAGGAATGTCTAAGAAGGTTCTATTCCGATCGAAATAAACCCAAGAAAATTAGGATTGCGTTTTACATTCATAATTTATTATCTTAACGTCCGTAGATTTTAAATGAGATTTTATGCCATTTCTAGTTTGCTTTGAAACACAGACAATTATATAATTTCACATTGAATGGTGGGTTTTTTTAAATGGTGTTTTAGTTATTTTCATATTGGAAGTTTTAGCCAACTTACTATTGGACCCTTTAGCCAGACGTTTCCGACATGCCACTGCTATTGGTGTTATTATGACTGCTCCGAATACAGTACTAAGACTACCGGAATCAGTTATGATTGATATTTGTACAATTTCAATACTAAATCATGTGCTAATGCTATAAATAATTACTACAAATGAGGTCGCAGTATTTCTATGTTACAAAAAGCTGAATATTGCATGATATAGGTGCTTTAAATGGACGAATCTTAGGAAGAAGTTACGGTATATAAGGCATTAAATACTGTAATACAAAACTGCCGGTCAGCAAGTGATCAGTAAGTGCTGCTTGGACCTTTTGGGAAAGAGCAATTGCTTCTAAGTGAACAGGAAATGGAGACCTATCGGAAACATAGCTTTCCAAGATAGGTTTCTGGTACAGGAAACTACACGGAAGCCCACTTTTTAATTGTCCTTCAAATCCCCTTTTATGGACAGTTAACCATCTTATTCCGACTCTACACTGCAGCCTGAAGTCTTCAAGTACAATCCATTTCAGCTACCTCAATATGATGATTAATAACAAAAACTTTAAAACTTCTGTCTCTGTGAGTCACAGCGTCCTGGAACTTTCGCATGTTTTTATTTTGGTTAATCCAAAGCGAAAAAAACCCATATACAATTTCAGAAGACCCGTAGGATAATTAGATCCTTCAAAAAGCCAACTGTTTTTCGCCAGCGACGCATTGTTCCCTCATCATGATGGCACGGCCAACCTTGGAAGAGATACAAGTGTTTAAAACAAATTTATCCCCAAGGCGTACTCAGTGCAAGAAAATTCAATCATTTCAACATATTTGGAACACATTATCGATTAATGGCTACTCTGGTAACTTGGCGAGCAAGGCTGGACTCGATCATTGTTTATACGACTGTGCGCATGCAATGTCTTCATTGAGACGTGAACCCGGTATGGCAAAGATGTTCTATTTAGGTTCTTTATTGTGGTGTATATCAAAGTAAAGCCTATATACGAAAATGGGGGCCTATGCATGATATCAGTGAGTAATTTCATAGCGTGTGGTAGTTTGTTTTACCACAGTTTCAGAGGGTGAAGTTAGTAATGTTTTTCTTTTCATATCGTATGATCCTGTATACCAAATGACTATGGAAGGACATACCGAGAAGCATTATAATCTCTGCAGACTAGAAATAGTCTCAGAGGATGAAAGTAAATTATTTTTAATAAATTCTTCTGATGGGTATAATATTAATATGAAAGGAGCCTATGAAATTCTTTAACCCGGAAAATGTAGACTTGTTTTTGTCCTTGGGAGATATATGTAATAGGAGTATTTGGTTGATAACGGTCTGCGACTATAATCTCTGAGACTGAGATAAAGACTTAGGCCTACTACGCAACAGTGGATGGCTTGCGGTGAGAGAGAAATTGTAGGTCTACTGTTGAGTTGTTTTATAATTATATGATGGCAATGTTCGTTGTTTCTCAGATAACCACAGACAGTAGAATAGCTAGGACATATGTGTAATGGTCTATAAGAAACCGATGAGGCCATTAAACTGGTTCCCAAAAGACCCGCGTTAACGTTTGCTACTGAACATCAGTGGGCATAATTCCATGTGCATATACCATATGTTGAAAACTTCCAACGCATCTTAATGCTGGAATAATTATTAGGGTGTTCATGATCAAAAAGCAATGAAAAAAAAATATTACATTTCTAGAATTTGAATCCCAGAACGCATCAATTCTGCCTCTTCACCGTCGCTGTAAAGAACGTTCATATAGTTGTTAAAAGAAGTATGACGTCTTAATTATCACGCACAATTTCCTTTCCATTATCCAGAAAAAGAAACGCTGATGAATCATATGTTCTATTTTGGTCAGCTAAATCTTTTCACTGGTATTTGTCAAACTCGGTGAATCGCGAACAAGTTAAATGAACTATCAATTATTAGCTTACTCGACATCTCGTAGTAGACTGATACCAGAGGTCGCTCGCGGTAGTTGCAAGCTTACCGGAAGTAGATACGGGGCGCGTACGTGTAGATCGCACGATGATACAGCCAATCAGAAGAGGCGTCCTCAAAACTGTCGTGCCGTGTTATTCTATACAGAGGCTGCAGCTTCAAGGTCATCTATATTTGACCTCTGTTTGGTAATTACTAGTTTAGACAAGCTTAATTAAGCATAGTAGTGGCTTAATGAGGTTATCTTGATATGAGTAACTCGATACGATAGAGAAATAACTGTCATTAAGAACATTACTGTAAGTTTATTTCAGACGAAATACGATATATTGACACCGTCATCGGTTCAAGCGAGTGTGAATTTATCAATTACACGCAAAGACCTGTGAAGAGAAGATATACGCACATAATAGGTAATATACCATTGTTCTGGTACTGCTGTATATAAAAACAGCAAATATTAAAACATAATTGTTCATGATCAAACTTAACTCCCACTTATGTAAATATGATTTCCACGAATGTTAAATTAATACAACTCAGAATCAGTATCTTAACTTAATTACTACCAGTATTTAGTTGTAGAATTTATACGGATGAACGATAAAACATGAATGACATTTTCTTTAGCATTATAGATCCATAGCTTGGGTTGTATGTTCCCCAGGGAGTAGAGAAAGAACACGATAATACACAGATCCATTGACCGGGGTAGTAATGTAGTGTTATGAGCACGTTAGTTTCCAGGATGGAATTGGCGCGGTATAAACGTGTACATTTGTGTTATTATGTCATTATCGAAATGTCAAGCAATAGATTGCATGAAACCGGTTTTCTTATACTATTCCATTGCGTGCACTTGTTACACCAAGACCCAGAAACCAGCCGAAAACATAGACACAAGCATTACGTCTTTTACACAATTGGCAGTAATTGTAAATAGCATATTACGTAATAAACGCAATATCACTCTCTGCTGTGAACATGCTGAAGGAATCGGGAATACTAACTGTCACTGATTTCAAGTTAACATTTTGCTTTCTGAAATACTAGTACGCAGTGGTCAGAAGGTAATGAGCGTGTATCCTACTTAAAACAGACAACTTGCATCCGTACTGACCACTTCAAACTTTCACTAAAGACAGCTGCCGTGTTCTATCTTATCTTATCGCATTCTACGCGTCCATCACGCGCCCTATTTCGCTCCGTGTTCCATTATTAGTCCGCCATTCCGTCGTCCATGTTTACACTGGGATGAGCACATTGTCCGTTCATATATCTGACCACCGGTCAAACTCGGCCCACGGATAAGTCGAGTGGTCAGCTGGCATCATCCTTCGTACCTGACTAATTGTATTTCCAGCCAATGGTCAGTGTTGCAGTCAACGTGATGACCAGCGAGACGGACGGGCGTAATTAAGTCGGGTCCTAGCATAATACGCCTCATTAATGTCAATACTACATTGGAAACCACTGGCCGTAATCAACGTGAGCATGGCTTCGGAGGAAATAATACTTTTGGAATCCATGGCGCATTTAAATTGTAATTTTTCTCCACTAGGATTATAGAACAAGGGGGGTAATTATATGTTTGAGTTGGGCTACGTCTGAATGAATGTTGTAGGAGAGTTATTGATGTTCAAGAAGCCACGTCCAGGGGGTATTTTCAGTGAAAACATGCCGATGTTTTCGTTGTTCTGGTGTGTTGGTTCGGAATTCGTGGACTGTTCAAGGATTGCGATGGGTATTGCCATAACATGTTATTTAATTATTGTGTTCTGTTTTGGTTTGGTTCTTCAAACCATGCAGCAGGTTGAATCAATTAATGGAAACAGTTGGTCTGTCCATTCCGTAAATGTAGTGATACCTGCCGCTAGCCTACATAAAACAACTGCAATAAAACAATAAACACATAATACACTGTACATCAATCGAATTTAATAAATTACTAATATACAGAAGAAGAAGAACAGAAGCAGAAGAAGAAGAAGAAGAAGAAGGAGGAGGAGGAGGAAGAGGAGGAGGAGGATGAAGATAATGAGACAAGCGATGAAGAATAATAATAGTAGATAATTTACGACAGTGTCCACTGCTACATTGTTAACAACTTACGAAGAGGTTCTATTTTTATCCAATACGTATTTAGGATTAAAACTGATTAAATATCAGAAATGAATGCTAAAATGTGTGTTGGTATAATTTATTGAGCAGCTAATTTTCAATAATGTATGCGGTATTAATTGAATTAATTCAGAGATGATAGTTGAATTAGTGGTATCATACTACTACTACTACTACTACTCCTACTACTACTACTCCTACTACTACTACTACTACTACTACTACTACTACTACTACTACTACTACTACTAACAATATTAATAGTAATATAACTTTTTAAGTCATACATTGTCACTTGTTTCCTATGGTTGCCTGAGCGCAACATGACCTCGATCGTTCCCTGTTTTATTGTGGAAGGGTTGTTTTGGACTAATAGCTACAACTGCAAAGTGCATTTACTTGACATTCATTTGTGCAAACTGTCTAGCGTTCGGGAATAAGTATACATTAGATCTAGTAAGTAGTCTCAGATATAAATTCGTTGGTCCGTTATATAGGTCAACCAGCCGTGTTAGTATGCCTTTAAGTGTTATTAGTATCTAGATCTAAGTATAGAAACAGGTTGATGGCTAAAAAAAAAGATGTCATACAATTTATCTGTAACTTCTAAAGAATCATACAAGTTCCTGTCTTATTTTGTCATAATATCGACACATTCACGTCAGCGTATACGCCGAACTGTCAGACACAATACCAGAATGACTGACATTTCTGAAATACAAGATTTGGAGATGCAGTTCTTAGGGGAATATGGTCTATTGTTCTAAAGGTCGGCGACATGAAGGTAGCCAAGCAATCCCAACTTAGTATAAGTCTTGATCTCCTCAGACCAACACGATCAATATTGGATTCCAATAGAAAATACTGTTTCTTGCAAGTATCTTAACCTAGTTCTTGAGTTGTACATTGTTACTACCAGTCTATACCCAACAAAATATGTTAGTGGTAATTTTTCGACCAAATTTCAGAATTTGAGGAATTTGGCCTCGAGATTACGAAACTTTCTTGAATACGAGTTCATGCTCAACTCAAAGTTTTGATAATAAACCCCGATATAAAATCGTACTCAGAATGTTTCCTAATCTCTGGGCAAGGTTACATTTTTCTTCCAATATATCTACAGGCTCGTGACTTGATTCTTTAGATGATTAGAAATTCGGAGTTATTAAAATAATATAACATCTAAATGTTGTATGATCATAGATTGAATATTTCAAGTGAAATTGTAAAATGTATATTAGTTTGCACACATATATCCATCGTGTGTAAAGGCAGGGGATACTATTCTGTACTGCTATATTGATATAAGAAAACAAAGCCAGCATGAAAAACCATGCCAAAACGTTGAGTAAAATGTAAAACAGGTAAATATACGGTATGACAATACATGACTAAAACGTTTCGTAAAGTTGAATTTCCTTTTAAAAGGACAAAATAAGGTGCCTAGGAAGCTGGGAAAATAAATGTTTGAGGTTAGGTGACGAATAGAACTCGGCACGCTGAGTTGCCTATACTGTTATATATGATGTTCTATACTGTCATATGGTACTCTATACCATGTGTTACAGACGATGAGACTTACGACAACAAATACATTTACTGTAAATAATTCAAACATATTTGTATATGCCTAGACATCATGTATTCGTTTCACACACACACACACACACACACACACACACACACACACACACACACACACACACACACACACACACACACACA
>JAUTBQ010177378.1:0-11237 GCA_032361185.1 Lepetodrilus ovalis
GATCCCATCAACCAGACAATTGTTGATCTGATGAAGGATTCTAAGGAACCTTTGGTAGCAAATCTGTTTGCTCCACCACCTGAAGGTTAGACTTGTGTTCTGATATGGACAATGCATGCATGACAGTTGTAGATCTCCCCAACCAGTCCAAGAAACTCTCTTGCACTGCTAGTTTCCATACAATTATTGCCAAACAATTAACCTTTTCGGATGTTTAGTTATAGGTAGAAGAATACATGTATATCTCGAATAAGTACACATCATGTTTATAGTATAATTAGATTAACCGATAAATGGATAACCAAGGTTCTGTATGGGTTGAAAGATACACGAATTAACGCCAAGTTTCAATTTGCTCAACTATGTATGTTTAATAGATCCCAACGCTAGCACAAAGAAGAAGAAGAAGAGTTCTGCTTTCCAGACCATCTCTGCCACACACAGGGTGAGAACTATATGCATTTTCATAACCATGTGGGTAAATTTAATGTGTGGATTGCTACAAGTATGAACGTGCAACATATGTTAATACTTATTCACACAGAAATATAACACATTCAATATGACAACATAGTATTAAGACTGAGAACATATCGGCAAACAAGATAGTTCAATATCTGTTGTAAATTTCGCATATTAATTTTCTTTACTCTTAAACATGTTCCTTTGTTATTCGTATTTCAGGAGTCTCTGAACAAGCTGATGAAGAATCTGTACACAACTCATCCTCACTTCGTACGTTGTATCATCCCCAACGAGGTGAAGACCCCAGGTAAATTACATTCTGCAACGTACGGTAATTCATTGGTTTATATGATACAAATGCCATAGCAGGACTATATACATATTTCAATGCACTATTAATTTTCATCAATACACGTACCATTTTAAGATGTATGTAGGTTATAGTCGCGACATTTAAAGCTGCATGTTCACACCTATATCAAAATGTCAACCATTTCAGGTCTGATTGACGCCGCACTCGTGCTCCACCAGCTGCAGTGCAACGGTGTACTGGAAGGAATCCGTATCTGCAGGAAGGGCTTCCCTAGCAGAGTCGTCTACTCTGAGTTCAAGCAGAGGTAATTAACTAATGTTTTCACATCATAATAATTAAACGTTTTGTAATATTTTATTGGAAAATAACAATTTTGATGTGCCTTCATGCATTTTGTTAACTAGAATATCTTTCACAGATATTCAATTCTGGCACCAAATGCCATCGGCGAAGGATTCCAAGAAGGCAAGGTTGTTTCCGGCAAGATTTTGGAAGCATTGGACATGAACAAGGAGGAATACCGCTTGGGTAACACTAAGGTCTTCTTCAAGGCTGGCGTTATGGGTTACCTAGAGGAGATCCGTGATGAACGTCTGTCTACTGTTGTAGCCCTTCTACAGGGTCACATCCGGGGCTACTTATGCCGCAAGTTCCTGAAGAAGTTGCACGACAAGAGGTCAGTGTTCATATATTTTTAATATTACATCAATAAAACGAACGATCAAGTATAAAAACTATCATGTGTAACACACTAGACACTCTACTACTCTGCTATGTTGTATGCAACAACATGTGCTCATACCACATTTCCACTGGGATTGCAGGATTGCCCTTGAGCTGATCCAGAAGAACATCCGGAAGTGGCTGGCCATGAGGAACTGGCTGTGGTGGAGGTTCTACACCAAGGTCAAGCCCCTCCTGAGCATTGCTCATGCTGAAGATGAGATGAAGAAGAAGGAAGAAGAGCTCGCCAAGTCAAAGGAAGAATTAGCGAAGGTTGAATCCAGAGCGAAAGAACTAGAGGGGCAGAACGTGACCCTAATGGAAGCCAAGAACAACCTATTCCTACAAGTACAAACTCAACAAGACACTATAGACGATATTGAGGAACGAGTTGAACAACTACTTAAACAGAAAGAAGATTTTGCATCACAATTGAAAGAAATGGAAGAACGATTGTTGGACGAGGAAGATTCAAATGCTGAAGCGATGGAAAAACGTAAAAAAATGGAAGCTGATAATCAAAAATTGAAAGAAGACGTTACAGAGCTCGAAGGTGCCCTGTCAAAGGTAACGTAGTTTCAGCCTATGTGATTCGTTTCTAGTACTTGCATTTTCTATGATAAATGTGCTAGTGTAAATTAATTGTCCTCTCAGCATATATCTAGAACGACAACATAATTACATACTGTAGTATCGTTTTATATAACTGTTTACAGTCTGAACAAGAAATAAAGACCAAAGAAAATCAACTTCGTACATTACAAGACGAAATGGCCAAGCAAGACGACCTCATTGCCAAACTGCAAAAGAACAATAAAGATTCCAGTGGTGAGTTAGAGAAGACCGCGGCAGCACTTCAAGCCGAGGAGGACAAGGTCAACCACTTGAACAAACTCAAGGCCAAGCTGGAGAGCACACTCGATGACCTTGAAGACAATCTGGAGCGGGAGAAGAAGGTGCGGGGAGATGTTGAGAAGGCAAAGAGGAAGCTGGAGCAGGACCTCAAGATGACACAGGAAACAGTGTCCGATCTTGAGCGTGCCAAGCAGGAGCTTGAGGATTCTCTGAAGAAGTAAGTTGTTGTCCCGACTTCAACTGTGATATCCGTGATATCGATCTCTTTTTGCAATTCCGTATAATTATGCTAATAATTTTGTTTAAAATCATTGACAATACTATTAGGAAGAAATCCGGGTTTGTAAATACTAGTTGAACACAATCTTTTACTATTTAACAGGAAGGAAAAGGACAACGCAGGTCTCCACTCGCAACTCGAAGACGAACAGAGCCGCTGCGCAGGATTAATGAAGAAGATCAAGGAACTACAGGTAAATTTACGCTGTTTCTAGACACGGTTTTAAAACATGTTCAGGTCTAGATTCAAAGGCATTAAATCAGCAACTATAATAACGTAATACTGTATATTAATGCACATTGTCTTCAGGCTCGCATTGAGGAGCTCGAGGAGGAACTAGAAGCAGAGAGACTGGCCAGAAGCAAGGTGGAGAAGCAGAGGAGCGAGCTTGCCCGGGAACTGGATGAAATAGCAGAACGTTTGGATGAGGCTGGTGGTGCTACTGCAGCTCAGGTATGAAGACTATCTGTAGACATGACGTAATGGGGTTGGTGCTAAGTACATTGGTTGAATGATTCCATTCCAAGTTTTATAACATTAAATTTGAGTGGCAATTTGAATAGCTGTTCAGTACAGAATCAAGGGATATAATTAGTTCATAATTATATAATTTATACTAAACATATTACAGATCGACCTGAACAGGAAGCGTGAATCGGAGCTGCAGAAACTCCGTCGCGAGATGGAAGAGAATGCCCTGCAGGCTGAGTCTCAGATCTCTAGTCTCCGCAAGAAGCAGCAGGATGCCATCAACGAGCTCAGCGACCAGGTCGACCAGCTCCAGAAGGCTAAGGGCAGGTAAGGTTTACGATCCAAGTCACAACACTTTTACGTTAGAGATCTAATATGGACCTTACATGGACAAGGCCATCCTCGAAAACCCAAGCTATTGTGACTCCACTACTTTCTGTCAGTGATGCTCGCTAAACGAAAACGGAGTTCTGAATAGGCAGTGCTCCCAGGGTATTTGACAGAAGTTAGTGGAGTCACAATAGCTTGTGTTTTCGAGGATGGGACAAGGCTTGTTCTGCCAACTGTATTAACGACGATACGGCATTGTCTTGTGTTCGTCCTGTGTGTGTGTGTGTGTGTGTGTCTGTGTGTGTGTGTGTGTGTGTGTGTGTGTGTGTGTGCGTCCATCCTAATTGATAGTTAATGGCTCTATTTCCAGAGTAGAGAAGGAGAAGCAGCAACTGAAGGGAGAAATTGAAGATCTTCATTCTCAAATCGAGTACGTCAAGAAGAATGCAGTAAGTCTGATCTTTATATCAGTTTTGTGAATCTGGATATCGTTCCTCGAAGCTCTCATATCTACTACGAGAACATCAGCACTGTGGTACCGCTCGTGCACTTACGACAGCGCTATGGTCTCATAGTGGATATGAGACCTTCGAGAAACGACACCCAGCCAGATAATGTTATTTTAAGTGGGCTTCAAACTGTAGACAGTAGGCCACATGCGCTCATGAATGTATATTCGGGAACATATAATAGAAACAACTTTAATGAGATTATCCATGGGCACATTGTTATAATGGGAGATAGTTACACATGGTGTCAGTTACTGTCATTTAATTGAATGTATTATTCTAGAAACATACTAAGTAAAACAATATACACATTATAGTATGCACATTATATGTATGCTGATTATCTTTTCAAGGGACCATCTGCCAAGCAAACCAAGCAGATGGAGACTGCCGTGTCTGAGCTGAATACAAAGATAGAAGAGGGTCAGAGACACATCAGCGAGCTGCAGTCACAGAAGAACAGTCTGGCAGCGGAGAACGCTGAACTGACTCGCCAACTTGAGGAAAGCGAAAGCAATGTCAGTCGTATGTCCAAGGAGAAGTCTGCCATTAACAACCAATTGGAGGAAGCTAAGCGGACTCTTGAAGATGAGACCAGAGTACGTTGCATTTTATGAACATATTCTATGACCATTATAGGTATCATGAAGCCAAGTACAAGTTGCACACATTCAAGTGTTATAATGAGCATAGACGAAATGACGTGTTGATATTATATTATATTATTCTTCCAATGTTTCTCCACAACCAGGTTCGCCAGAAGATGCAGTCTGAGGTGAGGAATATGAACGCTGACATGGACAGCCTGAGGGAGAACCTGGAGGAAGAACAGGAGAGGAGTTCCTTGCTCCAGAGACAGCTGTCCAAGGCTTCCAACGAGGCCCAGCAGTGGAAGTCCAAGTACGAGACAGAAGGCACTGCCAGGCTGGAGGAACTGGAGGAGGCCAAGTGAGTCACATTTTCTACTACAAATTTAATAAGAAATAGAATCATCTAGCATTACTCTAGTTAGAGACACAATAGTAGCATACTGACAATTAAATTCTTCTATAGTAATGCAATGCAAACCTTCAACATGTCGTCCACATGAATGTCCTAATGCCTTGTAATATGATGTACTAGCATTAGAATGGTGTTTACTCTTTCCACAGGCGGCGTCTCCAGGGCAAGCTGGCGGAGGCTGAGCAGAACATGGAGACCAGCCAGGGCAAGTGCAATGCCTTGGAGAAGGCCAAGGCCAGACTGCAGGGAGAACTGGAAGATGTTATGGTGGACTGTGAGCGGGTACGTTGAATACTGAATCCAGATACAGCAGGAACAACCCACGCATTGATCCTCACCAATATGTCACTTGAAAATAATATGTTACAAGAGGACTGTATGACGTCTATATATCTACATATATTTGCATTTGAATAGCAGAAGAAATCTGTAAACATTGTTATGAAATTATATTGATTATATACATGTTTGTGTCAGGCCAACGCCAATGCCAACAACCTGGAGAAGAAGCAGCGCAACTTCGACAGGACAATTGCCGAGTGGCAGACTAAGGTTACCTCGTTGACATCAGAGCTGGAGCAGTCCCAGAAGGAGTCACGTGGCTACTCCGCCGAGCTGTACCGAGTCCGTGCCCAGGTGGACGAGACTCAGTCTACAGTCGAATCTCTCAGGAGGGAGAACAAGAACCTAGCTGGTAAGAATGTCAAATCACAGATATCCAGCGGTGGATCATTAGTATATACGCATTATGGATAACAGTGTGAATAATACCAACTATCACAATTACTATGAATTTCAATTACACCGTGGTTCAGTGTAGAGTGTAATATGCATTGTTGCATTTACTTCAATGTATTTAATCAAGTAGTATGTTCTAAAGTATTATTATTATTATTATTTCTTCTTTTTTAATGTAATTATTATTATTAGTATTATTATTATATTATTATTAGTAGTATTATTAGTATTAGTAGTAGTATTAGTATTATTCCACTTCTTAATATTCTTAGTATTATTACTATCATTATTATTGCTATTATTATTATTAGTAGTAGTAGTAGTAGTAGTAGTAGCAGCAGCAGCATTATTGTTATTATTAAAACACAGATGTGAATACATGTACTTCATTCTATTATCTAGATGAGATCCACGACCTGACCGACCAGCTGTCAGATGGAGGACGGAACGTTCACGAACTGGACAAGGCCAAGAAGCGTCTGGCTATGGAGAAGGACGAGCTGCAGAACGCTCTGGAGGAGGCTGTGTCACAGTTGGAACAGGAGGAGGCCAAGGTGTCCCGCATCACAATGGAGATGGCTCAGGTCAGGGCTGACATCGACAGGAGGCTCAGTGAGAAGGACGACGACTTTGAGAACACTCGGTAAGTGGAGTCGTAGATGTAATTATAAGGAATTCATAGCCTGAAACGTTGAGACTTCTGTACATCGTACAATATGTTCAATGGTTATATGTATAGTAAACTCAATGAGCAGAGGGACATCTATTTTACAGTCGCAACCACCAGAGAGCCCTGGACTCCCTTCAGGCCACTCTGGATGCTGAGACCAAGGGCAAGGCGGAAGCCATGAAGGTCAAGAAGAAGCTGGAGTCTGACATCAACGGACTGGAGGTTGCTCTGGATGGAGCTAACCGTCTCCGTGCAGATGCAGAAAAGAACGCCAAGAAATGGCAAGGAATCTCAAAGGTATCGTAACAGTGATATCTGCTTGGTTAAGATGCTTAAAACAGTATATGGAATGGAACATAGTATCGGTATAGCAAATACTAATTAATCAAGTATTCAATTCAAATCTAGAGAGTTCCATAATCGGAACAGTTTTGCGACAGACCAGTATATGATCATATTTACATATTTCCTTTCAGGAGTTCGAACAGAAGGCTGACGAAGAGCGTCACGCCAAGGATGAGATCAAGGAGTCCATGATGGCCGTCGAGCGAAGATGCAACATGATGAAGGGCGAGCTAGAGGAGGTGCAGTCCAGCCTGGAGACTGCCGACAGAGCTCGTAAAGCCGCTGATGGAGAACTGATGGAGGCCATGGACAGGGTCAACGAACTCACCGCTCAAGTGTCCTCACTCTCCGGCCAGAAGAGGAAGCTGGACAATGATGTGACCGCTATGCAGGTATGTTATCTGCCTGTTCAGATACTGTAATTAAACAGTGACAAGAACATTTCTCCAGTATTGGTTTTTATCCCGGCACAGGGACAGTAGTTTTGTAGAACTTTTACAATAAACTTACGTAATAATAATAACAATAAATAAACAAATTTACCGTTCATAAGAGAATATGACCCAGCGTTTTTAGACATTTATATCCATTAAATCGCCAACAATTTGTTGAGTAATTTATTTATAAGGATTCGATTCGCGGGTTCATACAATTTGTACATGTTACAGAGTGTTCACAACCCCGTTCTACTACATAGCACCCCGTTAGGAAATACAACCAAATAATACCATGCCATGCATTTAGTATTACACATTGTTTCGTCCTTGGCTTTAGTCTGACCTGGAGGACATGAACAACGAGCTGAAGAATGCCGAGGAGAACGTCAGGCGAGCGCAGGGAGACATGCAGCGTATGGCCGACGAGCTCCGCGCCGAGCAGGAGCACAGCAGACAGATGGACAAGTCCAAGAAGCAGATGGAGAACTCGATGAAGGACCTCCAGGCCAGACTGGACGAGGCAGAGGCACAGGCGCTCAAGGGAGGCAGGAAGACAATAGCCAAGCTGGAACAGAGAGTATGTACTGTACTGTTGATATCTTTACCATAATAAACCAATATACCGGTTTTGCAGGAATTATTTATGCTTGTGTATCGTAGCATTATAGTCTTCCCTCATTACTTGATGTATCAGAATTGGAAGATTTTTCGCACGTGAACCTATGAATACATATACAATGGGTAGATAGACCTAACACAGACACACAATCATGCTAACATATGTCTCCAGTAGAACACGATGTAAACGTCCTCTATTTGTCTGCAGGTCCGCGAGCTGGAGGGAGAATTCGAGAACGAGCAGCGTCGCCACATGGACACCCAGAAGAACGCTCGCTCCGCGGAGAGACGCCTCAAGGAGCTGTCCATGCAAATTGATGAGGACAAGAAGAATATCGACAGACTGCAGGTCACCGTGGACACCCTCAGTGGCAAGATCAAGACTTACAGAATGCAGGTGGAGGAAGCGGTAAGTGACTTGTGCACCTGTGTATCAGGGTATATAAAAAGGTCTTGCTTGAGACGGATGATATAATACATTTTTATTTTCGACATGATTAAACTTAAGAATTACATGCTTTCCTGACTTATCTGACCTGACAAACAATATGCCACATTGGCTATGATGGTTGAAATAATATAAATAAAAGGACTATTTTAGCTTTTTATCCTGCTGATGTTATTCAATAAGCAACAACATACACATACCAGAGTCTCCTGTATTTGTACAAATCACCCTCACACGACTGGGTTTGCTGTGTCTTCAGGAGGAGCTGGCGGCTGTTAATCTCAGCAAGTACCGCAAGGTTCAGCAGGAGATGGAGGACGCCGAGGAGAGAGCCGATTCAGCTGAGAACGCGCTCAGCAAGCTCAGAGCCAAGAACCGCAGCACCGTGTCCATGGCACTGTAGACGTCTTCATAGTGCAAGCTGGTCTGCGTAGGTGCGTCCTATGTCAGTACCACACAACAAAAGGACACCCAACGTTATAGATGGGACTAAAACAGAGTGGGCCTCGATGAAACGGTGATACTGTTATGACTCGGGGTCAAGTCTGTAGAATTGGCATGTTCTGACAATATTGTTATGTATTCTACTTGGTGTGTCTGGATATCGTTCAGAAAGCACGAGCTGTTGTTCAAAACCCTCAAATAAAGAAATATGTATAAGTTATGTGTTGTCGAGTTGTTTCTGTTAAGCCATAATGCCATCCATAAGCCAGCTGCTTAATTTATTTAGGAAACAGAAATATTCTGAAGAACACAGACATGTATTTTCAGTGTGTGTGCGCGCGTTTGTGTGTGTTGGGTGGTCTGGTGGGAATATAATTGACTCAGGAGGAGAGTGGGGTGGGGTGGGGGCGGGAATGGAGGGGGAGCCTGATGCCCCAGTTAACCAGCTGTTAACTAGATGATAATTAAAGTTCCAACACGAATCGAGTCTATTCCAAACCATACTAGCCTGATATAGTAACTAGCCTGATATAGTAACTAGATTGATGTAGTAACTATCCTGATATAGTAACTAGCCTGATATAGTAACTAGTCTGATATAGTAACTAGACTGATCTAGTAACTATCCTGATGCAGTAACTAGCCTGATATAGTAACTTGCCTGATATAGTAACTACTAGTAGTCTGATATAGTAACTAGACTGATATAGTAACTAGACTGATGTAGTAACTAGCCTGATAGAGTAACTAGCCTGGTAACTGTACGACTACTTCAGGCGTCAGCCTCACCATTTAGTAAATTGGAAGTCATAGATTGTTAAATAATATATTATTAGTGCTATTAAGTTGCTTCAATGTTCACATTATATTCATGATACGGCTATATCCTTCCGTCAAATCACAACAGCTAAAAATGTAAAGAATGAAATACTGATTGGCCATTTCCAACGAGGATCATTTCAGAATTCAAAATGTCAATGCGATAATATTTGATGTCAATGTCCTCTCCTCGTCTGTTATTATGTCCTGATCTCATGCAGTACTACTATATTAAAATTAATCGTATGCTATTACATATCTTTAATGCATTATAAAATTCGTACCTCATTTATTCTCAGCACAAAATACTATCGACAGTATTACTGACATTTACAAACAAAGAGACAAACATCACAAAATAAATACTACATGCACATATATGTGATAGATTGACATTTTACTTGAAATTAAAAGGTATTTCACAGTGGATGTGGAATTAATAACAACGATACACTGACTATTAACTACAGTCACCATGCTGTCAAACATTTCAGGATAGGATAGCATAGTAGTATAGTAGTATATATATTACAGCAGCAGGTGAAATCTCTACACTTGGCTGTATACTTGCAACGATGAACACCCTTGGTCTGATCACTGCTTGTGGAATAGTCTGCATGGTCAATTCTATGAATCTAGGTAAGAGTTGGTATGTTCATCTTGTAAAATAATATTTATTAACAATGAAGTTAAGAGAACAATAACTTGGCAAACCCTGGTCATTCTAGTATTCATCATAAACACTGTTCCGAATAATAAATCTCTGACGTTACTAGTCTTCAGTTGTTTCTGTTAATTTACAAGATGTCATGCCTAATGACCACACCAAATTACATGCCTTAAACAGTAGTTCTACTGTTATCGCACTCCTGTTATTACATTGTCAGGGCTATTTTATGTCATAAAAGTATGTAATAAATAGGATATTTCATGTGTCCAGTGACGTTTGCTAATAGCTGCGACATTCGTGAACATATCTCCTTTACCACGTCACTCGATGAGACGTAGTTGCTATTTCACTAGACACATGAAATATCGTCTATGTGTTAATATTTACTACTTGATTAAATGACATTAGATATAATGAATTTGAAAGTGACCATGTACATGTATATACGTATTGTAGACAAGACAAAGCGGCAATCGGGCGGTACACTGCAGTGCTACGACTGTTCATCAGCTGACCATAAGGACTGTATTACATTAAACAAGAATGACACACCGCTTTTAGAGTGCCCAGAAGGAGAACATTGTTACATAACCTATCTCAAGTCGATTTACCGTGGTGGGTCTATTTTCATTATTAATATGAGTATTACTTCCGTTCTCACTATTGCTACTAATATTACCAATGATACTATTACTACTACTACTACTACTACTACTACTACTACTACTACTACTACTACTACCACTACATACTAGTATTGCTTCACTCCCACAATCACCACTGCTGCTGCTTCTTCTACTACTACTACTACTACTACTACTACTACTACTACTACTACTACTACTACTACTACTACAGTACTACTACTAATAATAATATTAATGATAATAATAATAATAATGGGGCGGAATGTAGTGCAGTGGTAGAACGTTGGACTTCGGAGCGAAAGTTACCGAGTTTAAATCCCACCCAACGGGGGCCCGGCATCAATTTCGCAGAAGTTACATTTCTTACGCGATATTAGTAGGATGCACTGTCTGTAGAGTGGCACTACAGTTATCATCATTGGTCTGTCAGTACCAGCCGGTGCTCGCAGGTTT
>JAUTBQ010177388.1:0-11236 GCA_032361185.1 Lepetodrilus ovalis
AGAACTTTGGTTCAGCCGCTGTTTTTGCTGCATCTTTAGCGGACGCTGGGGTAAATGTAGACTTTTCAGGGAGTGAGTTTGTCTGTGAACTATCACGAGAGTTTATAGCCAATGCCATGGCTATCTTTGCTCCTTATATAGAAGAGGCAGAAGGTGATGCGCACAAAAATGTACAAGTGGTAAAACACTTGCATGAGCTTTTCACTTCACAAGGTGTTGATGCTAGTAGTTATAAAGTCGTGTATCTTTTTGAAGATAGCGCACCAGAGAGTGTAGAAGCTATCTACTTAAAACTTTATGGACTTTCAGAAGCAAAAGTAGCACTTCGTAGCACAAACCTAAACGGTGCTTTTGGAAAACTACACAATGTAGCATGGTCAGGCAATATGCCAATCGAACTTGACTGGTTAAGAGACAATGAAATCTCACTAAAACTTGATGGAATGTACCCTGAGATAAGCTCAGTTGATAAATTCCCACGCTTTTTACAACACATCATCCCTGCGGATAACACCAGAGTGCTTGATGCGTCAAAAGTAAGAATGGGCGCACAACTAGCAGCTGGAACAACAGTTATGCCATGAGCTTCGTACATCAACTTTAACGCCGGAACAACAGGACCTGTGATGGTTGAGGGGCGTATCTCTTCTTCTGCTATCGTTGGGGCTGGTTCTGATGTAGGTGGAGGAGCGAGTATCCTTGGTGTGCTTTCAGGTACAGATGGAAACCCTATCTCTATCGGGAAAAATACACTGCTTGGTGCCAACTCTGTGACAGGTATCCCTCTTGGGGATGCTTGTATCGTAGATGCTGGTGTTTCTATCCTTGAAGGGACTAAAATCACTATCGACACGGATGAGTTTAACAAAATCAAAGAGGCAAATCCTGAATGGACTTCTGCTGATACGGATGTTTTCAAAGGCGGTGTTTTAGCTGGGTTAAACGGTATCCACTTTAGAGAAGATTCTCTTACGGGTACGGTGAAGGCGTTTAGAAGTACGCGAGAAGTGAAGTTAAACGCGGACTTACACTAAACTATCATGATAGAGATATAACCCCATTAGTTTATATCTCTTACGCAGCGAAATTTGAGTGAAGTATTTTTTTGTAGTTGTTCATCCAAACCATTGCTAGCATTGACCCCATAGGCTTTTGTTGTTTTAGTAGAATAGGTTGTAGAAGAGATAAGTGTATCTGTTTTGGCTCCTCTATATTTAAAGGCTTTATGTAAACCATCATCATTAAAGATGGAGTAGAGCTCGTGGATATTTGGTAGTCTCCAGTCACTGTAACCTAGATAATCTAAATCATTACAGAGTAACTTTGCGTTATCCCAATTTGAACTTTTTGTATCTGAATTTTCCCCATCTTCCCACATGAGGTGGTGCTTTTTATCTAAAACAATATTTTTGTTATCATCTCTGATAAAATTAAATGTTAGTTCTTCTCCTCTTACACAACGCGTGAAGTTTTTATATACTGCGACTTTATCATAAGCCGATGAGAAGTTAATATAGATTTCATTTGGATTTGATGTCCAATAGTCTTTGTTGGTTCCAAGGATAGTTGTACCTCCATTGTTTTCAAAAGTACTATCAAGAATGGTGCCTCCCTTTTGTGCTAAATAGTAGAGTTCATGCTTGTTTGGGAATCTCCAATCACTATAGTTTCCTACTCCTATGGTACATCCATTTTCTATATCAAGGGCATCCCATTTTTTGGCATCTTCTGTGACAGATACATCATCTTGCCACGTAAGATTTGTTAGATAGTCTGTAACAGTATTGAGTGTATTATTTCTTATAAACTGGTAATCTCCACCATATGCACCATCATCTACATCCCCTGTTTTAGGTAATAGTATCACCACGTCTGTAGCATCATTTTCATAGATGATGATATTGCCATCCTCATCTCCTACTATGAAATCCATGTTGCCATCATTGTCTATATCTGCTCCAAAAGCTCTTCTCTCCATGGCTACCAACCCCCTAACTGCAATGCGCTTAGTAAAGGTAGTACCATTTTGCTTATTTTCATACCATGCTATTTCCGTTGTTGAAGCTGCTAATATATCTTTATCTCCATCGTTATCCATATCGATTCCAGAAGCATAATACGCTTGCATATTTGAGTCTATGATGGTTGATGTGCTAAAGTTTCCAGCACTATTTTTATACCATGCAATTTCTTTTGAATTAAAAGCTGTGGATATAGCATCTTTTTTACCATCGTTGTCTAAATCTGATGCAAAAATTGATTGATATGATTTTTGGGCAGGTGTTGTTGAAATGATTGTCTCTTTTGTGAAATTTCCATTGCCATCATTTGTATAATAAAATATATTATCATGCCCTGAAACGGAGACCAATAAATCTATATTTGTATCGTTATTTACATAAGCATGGCTTAGTGAAGATACTCCATTTAATGATTCATCAATTTCTACTATATGTGAGTTTGAAAAGTTATTGTTCCCTTCATTTTTATACCAATCTATTCTATGGCTATTCCATGAAGAGGAGATGATATCAAGCTTTCCATCGTTATCTACATCAAATATATCTAAAAAATCAACTTCTGTAGAAGAGGTTAGTTTGTCTTGACATGTAAATATTTTATTGCCTTCATTCTTACATATCATGATAGATTTAGCATTGTCATGTGAGGCATAGATGATATCTAGTAAACCATTACCATTTAAATCTTTTGCACTTACATGTTTAAAATCATTTCCATCATTTGCAACAATGATATGTTCTTCAAAGTTTGTAAAATCTCCTTTATTTTCATACCATGCTATGTTACTAGCACCCGTATCTCTAGCGCTAGAAAGTATATCTAAATCCCCATCGTTGTCTATATCTGCCATTTCTAGCCATTGTGAATCTATGGCTTTGCTTGTAACAGTATGAGGCGTAAATGATATTGGTGATACTGTAGTAGTTGTTGTCGTTGGGGCAATGACTGTAACTTTAAGTGTATCTGTGGCAGTAGCATTTTTATCATCTGTTACGGTGAGTGAAAGGGTATACGTTCCTGCTTTTGTGAAAGTGTGGTTGAATGTATTGGTTGTAGAGACCTTAGTGTTATTTTTGTACCAAGAATACTCTGAGATACTGCCATCAACATCTGTAATAGAAGAAATCCCAAAAGAGATATTTTCTCCTTCTTTAATGGTATAATCTTCCCCAATATTCACAGTTGGTGGTGTGTTAATACCTATAATTGTTACGTTTATCTCTTGCGTGGTGTTATTTTCTCCATCTGAGACAGTTATCATAATAGGGATTATTTTTTGCTCACCCTGGGCTAGATTATTATAAAGATTATTCGTATTAAAGGTGTAGGTTCCACTACTATCTATCGTGATAAGTGTGCTGTTTGACTCAAAGGTAAGTGTGTTATTTTCATCATCACTTGTTTGGATATGCCCCGTGGCTGTTGGGGTATTTTCATCTATCATAATAGTGATTATAGAATCAATCTTTGGTGCATCGTTCAGCCCTGTGATGGTGATATTGATATCTGCAAAAGCCGTGCTATTGTGTTCATCTTGTATCTTGTAAGCCAATGTAACGTTGTGTTTTTCACCTTGTGCTAAATAGTCAAAATACCCAATAGGCGAAAAGGTGATATTGCCATCTGTTGTGAAAGAAATCTTACCTTTTTGTGTGCTGAGATTAACCTCGGTGAGTGTTAAGGTGTCTCCTCTATCTATATCTATGTCGTTATGCAATACATTAAATAGAATGGCGGTATCTTCATTGTTGCTATTATAATCATATTGTGCGATGGGTGCATCATTGGTATTAATCACTTTTATACTGCTACCAAATGTTGGTGTATTTATGCCATCATTCACAAAAACAGTAAATACAGGAAATCGTTCACGAACATCATCATTGGTGGGGGTTCCCGTAAGTTTGCCATCTTTGAGTGTGAGCCAAGATGGGAGTTGATTTACTGTGAAGGTGAACTCATCGGGGCTATTATCGGCATCTGTGATTTTAAGTGTTTCTATCAAATCTATCTCATAGTAGCTATCTTCAATGGCATCAGGGTAGTGATAATCTCCAAATTTAGGGACATCATTTTTCCCAACTATGGTGATGTTAAACTCTTTACTATCGTCTACCAAACCATCAACATGTGCCAAAACTGTGATGGTGTAGGTAACATTTTCATCCTGTTTTAGGTATTGATATTTTGATAGATCGAGTGAAAATTGATTAAATTGTCCATGGTGGAAACCTACTGGATAGTGCAATGTAGTATAAGTGATTCTTTTGCCATCATACTGAGGTTGGCTGCTGTTGTCTTCCCCTTCAATGTGAAACGTACCAAGATAGTTCTGGTCATCTTCCTGTATCATGATAGGGGCAATAGGACGTATAGAGACTTTAGATATTTGTACAGGCTTCTTTTTCACAATAAGGTCAAATTCAAAATATGATTTCCCACCTTTGTTATCATCTGCCTCTAAGCGAACATGCTGAGAGCCTATGTTTGCTTCTTTGGGGATAATGGAGAGTTTGCCCTCTTGCATATGAATCCACTCAGGTGTCACCACAAAGTGCATCGTGTCATCATCTACATCATAGACACCTGTATCTACTAAGAGAGTCTCTCCTACTGTGAGTGTTTGATTACTTGCTACCGCTTTAAAGGCAGGAGCATCATTGACTGGATTTATCATGATAGAGACAGTGGCAAGATTGGAGTCAATGGTGCCATCATTGGTTTTATAGGTAAAGGTGTCTGCTCCAGAGTAGTCTTTATCTGGTGTGTATTGAAGTCTAGCATAGGAGCCTGATAGTGTGCCGTGTTTGGGATGTGAGATGAGTAGATAGGTGAGATTATCTCCTTCGTTATCACTTCCTTGTAGGGCTAGTTTGGTTGATATCGTATCTTCATTTGTGCTGATGTTAAGGTTTTTTGCAGAGGGTTGTGTGTTACTTGTTGAGGGCTCTTTGATGGTTACGACAACGTGATCTTGGTAGAGGTTGCCTTCTGTATCTACAATCTCTAAGGTGATAGTATGGGTTCCTTTGCTTAGTGCATCAGTATTTAGGTTCTCTCCCTCTCCTAAAATTTTGCCATCTTCTTTCCATGTTATTGTTTGTACATTTTTGCTTTTATCTAGTACCGAAGCGGTGAGCGTAACAGCCTTGCCTTCTAATACCTCTTGATCGTCTCCCGCGGTAAAGATGCCATTAGCACTTTTAGTTACGTCGGGTGTTTCTTGTGTTGTTTTTGAAGTGTTGGTTGAACCACATCCAGTCAGTGAAAACAGTAAAATAAATCCCAGTACTAGTGTATGAATAATTTGCATATGTGCCCCAATAAAATTATGTACCTTGAAATCGGTTCTTTTTATGATTTATGTAAAAATTATTGTTCTTTTGTTGGTGATAAAAAAGTAAGTTGTCAAAACTACACACTTTTGGAACAATGTGTGCTTTTTTTGACTAGTATGAATAGCTTTAAATCAAAACTTTTTATCTTCTTGAGTATCTTATCTATCATGATAGGCTTAGAGATGCTCTATATCAAGAAACCTCTCGTGATGGAAAATATAAACAATACGTTGATTGACGCCGCCTTTAGCTATAGAGGTGAAGAGAAGGCAGATCGTAGAATCGTGATTGTCGATGTCGATGAGAAGTCTCTTAAAGCGTTAGGGCAGTGGCCCTGGAGTCGAGATAAAGTGGCACAGGTATTAGAAAACTTGACCCATGCCGGTGTGGGAATCATCGGGCTTGATATGGTCTTTGCTGAAGAAGATCGAAGTTCTCCTCGTAAGATTGCTAAAGCGTTAGGGGTCGATGCACACTCTTTAATAGATTATGATGAAGTGTTAGCCCAAACATTAAAAAACACCCCCACTATCACCGGTTTTGTTTTTAACTTTGAAGAGAAGATTATCCATGATGCACCCAATATTAATACCATGTTTATTGAACATGGTAAGGTAGGTAAAACACCGCTATTGGAAGCCAAGGGGATTACAAGCAATGTGCCTATATTGCAAGAGAGTGCTTACTCTAGTGGGAGTTTTAATACCCTGCCTGATGATGATGGTGTGGTGCGTTATGTCCCTTTAATATTCTCTTATGATGAGAGTATTTATCCCTCACTTCCTTTTGAGATGGTGCGTATCATGATGGGTGTGGATAAGGTAGATATCGTTTATGATGAAAATGGTGTAGATTATCTGAAATTGGGTGACTTAGAAATACCTACAGATGCAGCCGGGAGGCTCTTTGTCAATTATCGTGGAGGGGAGAGAAAGTATCACTATCTATCTGCACTAGATGTCTATCATGATAACTTTGACAAAGATGAGATAAAGGGTGCTATTGTATTGGTTGGAACATCTGCAGCAGGATTGCTAGACTTACGGGCAACGCCTTTTGATAGTACCTATCCGGGGGTAGAAGTGCATGCCAATGTACTCGATAATATCTTCAATGATAATATTATTTCTGCACCTTCTTATGCCCAAGGGGTGGATATGTTAGCGATTCTTATATCTATAGTGAGTGTTTGGCTTATTTTGACTTTTGCTACACCATTACTCTCTTTTGGATTAATCATAGGTTTTTTGATGTTACAGGCTGGTTTTTACCAGAAGATGTTTTTTGAAGAGCATCTTTTGCTGAATTTTGCATATCCTCTTTTGGCATCATTATTGAGTATCTTTATGATGACATTTGTAAAGATTTACCAAGAAAATAGACAAAAAGAGATAATTTCTGAGAAGTTTTCTAAGAAGGTATCTCCACAAGTGGTAGAAAAACTTCTTAAAAATGCCCAAGATGCCTTCTCCACCACACAAACAGAGGTGAGTGTATTTTTCTCAGATATTCGAAACTTTACCACTATCTCAGAGGGCTTTGAGAATCCTCAAGATCTGATTACCTATCTCAACGCGTATATGTCTCCGATGTCCGATATCATCATAGAAGAGCAGGGTACGATAGATAAGTATATAGGCGATGCGATTATGGCGTATTGGAATGCCCCTTTGGAAGTTAAAAATCATGCTGATAGGGCAGTCAATGCAGCGTTAAGACAACTTTTGGCGTTACAAGAACTCAATATAATGATAGCCAAAAAGAATCAACCTCTCATTGATATCGGTATTGGTATTCATACGGGAGATGCCATCGTAGGTGAGATGGGAAGTAAAGGACGAAGTGACTATACGGTTATTGGCGATAGTATCAATCTTGGTTCACGGATTGAAGGACTTTGTAAACCTTATGGTGCGAAGATACTCATCTCTGAGGCAACCAAGTCAAAACTAACCCAAGTCTATAAGATACGAGAAGTTGATCGAGTACGGGTAAAGGGAAAAGAGGAGTCAGTACGCATCTATGAAGTGTTAGGGTATGGAGAATTTGATAGCCATGAAGCAGCGATACAGAAACTCTATGAGAAGGCAAAAGCATACTATTATGATTCTAGATTTGATGCAGCATATGCTACATTTTTTCAAGCATTTGAGTTGCGAGGCGATACGCTTTTTTCTGTTTATATGGATCGATGTGCGCACTATTTGAAAGAAGATGTGGCTGTGGTGGAAGAAGTCTTTACTTTTCGTACAAAATAATTAAAAACATATCTGTTTTGGTCGATATAGGGGATATAAATAATGATTATTGTAGAGGATTTCAATGTATAAGCATAGTCTATTTCTATTGGCTACCTTAACGTCACTTACTGCTTCTTATGAAGCGTACGACATGACTCCTTCTGCAGATATGTTGCATTTTGTGAAGTTGGGAGCATTTATAGAAGAGGCACATGCCTATGCCCTACAAGAACGTATAAAAATTCCCACACACATCATCTATCTTGGACACTACTACAGTGTTGTGAGTGATGGTGCTTTACAGATGCGTCAGAGTAAAGCACTTTTAAAAGAGGACATTCAAAGTGCTTTTGCCCTGCCTATCAACCACCTGAGTGCCTATTCACTCACTATCGAAGAGGGAACAAAGTTTTTTGAGACACCAACGGTCGCTAAAGATGAAGAGTCCTTAGCCTTTTGGTTTGTTGAAGAGATAGAGAAACAGGGCTTACCACAATATGAAATATCCAATTTTGGGGAGTATCAATCCAAACATAATCTAGGGTATTGGCAATATCAAGACTATATCGGGGTGGGTTCAGGTGCCGTAGGTTTTTTAACAAACCGACGCTTTTATACGCAAAAAGATATCCATCGCTACATCCAAGACCCCAACACTATCATGATAGAAGAGCTAAGTCATGAAGATATTAAACATGAAAAGATTCTTTTAGGATTACGTTCAAAGGTAGGATTTTCTGAAAAGATACTAGAAGAGGGAGAGGTTGAGAAATCTATGCATCTCGTAGAAGCGGGGAAGCTACTCTATCATGATAGACGCTTTTCTAACCCCAACTTCTTTTTAGCAGACGAGCTTACACTCTATATCACTAGCTAAGTTTTGACTCTTGTTTAAGCTTTTTGGCTAGGGCATAGTAAAAACTTGCACGATATTTTTTACGCGAAGCCTTCATCTCCTCACAGACCTCTTTAATGGCTTTGTCCAAGACTTCTTGACTCTCGCTCATGCCTAGCTTTTTAACTAAAAAGTTTTTTCGAACAGTCTCTAACTCTTTTGGATCAGAACAGGCAACACCCTCTGCATCTTTTTTATAGATGGAAGGACCCAAGTTTTTCACAACGATCGCTAAAAAAGCTTCATCTACCTCACCATAATGTTTCGTAATATCTTTACTATAAAGTGCAATCTTTGCCTCTTTTTTAGAACCACTTTCAGTTTTAGTAGGAGTTTTAGCTTTACTCACTGCTTTCTCTTTTGACTTTGCCTCTTTATCTACTTTCACACTTGCCTTAGGCTTTACACTCTCTTCAGTTGGCTTTTCACTTTTAGCTTTATTTACAGCTGTTTTTTTAGGGGTAGCTTCTTTGGTACTCTTCTTTTCCACTACCTCTTTTTCTACTATTCTCTCAGCCTTTTTAGTTACTTTTACTTCTGGTTTTGGTTCTTTTTTCACCTCGGGTTGGGTCGTTGTTTCCGCTTTCTTTTCTACCTTTGCACCACTCTCGATAGTCGATTCAATACTTTGCTTCGCTTTTTGAGTGCCAGTAGATACCCGCTCCTTGACCAGTTGAAAATCTTCTTTAAACTCTGCTTCCCTACGTTTATTCTCTTCTACAGATAAAGCGGCTTCTTCTGCCCAAACACGCTTTTTCTCAGCAACTTTATCTTTTACCTTTGAAACAAGGTTTGTTGTTAATTTCACAAATGCTAAATCTCTCATACCTTAACGTGCTCCTTTTCTATACTTAAATTTAAACTTATAGCATATTATATCGCAAATTTATTATATTCTTTTAGATACAATGCTTGCAATTTAATCACAGGAATGTCTATGTTTGGAATGAGCTTTGGCGAGATACTTATCATCGCCGTGATCGCAATACTTTTTATCGGTCCCGATAAACTCCCTGAGGCGATGGTAAAAGTCGCTAAATTCTTCAAAAGTTTTAAACAAACGGTACATGAAACAAAAGAGACCATCGAGCAAGAGATGCATTTAGCCGAGCTAAAAGAGGAAGCCATCTCCTATAAAGATAAGTTAGATAACGCCGTCAATGACTTTAAAATAGATAGCGATGTCAATATCTTAGACGATATCAACCAAAATATCAAAGAAATTGAACACTCCGTCACCGAGCTAGATGCCCCTAAAAAGAGCAAAAAGCCTAAAAAAGAGAAGAAAGCTAAAAAAGAAAAAGTAAAGAAAGAGGGAGACAGCGATGTTTGAAGATATCAAACCCCATCTATATGACCTTCGAAAACGCCTTGCCATCTCTGTTGGCTCTATTGTTCTATTTTTCTTTATCATCTTTGCCCTCTTTTGGCAACCGATCTTAGACTGGATGACCTTTCCACTCAAAGAGGTACTAGATGAAAATAGCCATATGATATTTACCAAAGTACAAGAGAAGTTTTTTACAGCCTTAAAAGTCTCCTTTTTTACAGGGTTTATGGCGGCACTTCCGGTTATATTTTATCAGCTATGGCTTTTTGTAGCACCCGGTCTTTATGAGAATGAAAAGAAGATGGTTATTCCCTTTGTTACTGGTGCAACAGCGATGTTTGTCATCGGAGCAGCATTTTGTTACTATGCGGTCATCCCTTTTGGGTTTGACTTTCTTATCAATTTTGGTGGCAATGAACAGTTTACCGCCCTACCAAGTATCGGTGAATATGTAGGCTTTTTCACTAAGTTGCTTTTTGGTTTTGGATTAGCATTTGAGATGCCTGTCATTACCTTTGTGTTAGCCGTGATGGGACTTGTCACAGATAAAACGTTAAAAGAATTTTTTCGCTACGCGCTTGTCATCATCTTTATCACATCAGCACTTCTCACACCACCGGATATCTTGACACAGTTTTTGATGGCTGGGCCTATGATACTTCTTTATGGTGTTTCTATTCTAATCGCCAAGAAAATCAACCCTGATAAACCTTTAGACGATACAGAAGAGGACGATGCCTAATCTGAAAAATCCACTTCTGGTAGACTCGTATGACTATACACTACCAGAAGCGTTGATAGCCTCCTCCCCCGCAGTGCCTAAAGATGCTGCAAAACTACTGGTCTATAACCGCAAAGAAGATTCTATCACACACGCTGTTTTTCGTGATATTCAAGCGTATATCCCCAAAGAGACTACCATCGTTTTAAACGATACCAAAGTGATAAAAGCACGGATATTTGGCACAAAAAAAAGTGGGGGAAAAGTAGAGATGCTCATCAACTCACCCCTAGAAAACGATCAGTTTTTAGTCTACATCAGAGGACGCGTCAAAGTCATGACACAAATCACCTTTGAACACAACTTGATAGCCAATGTATTAAAAATCAACAAAGACGGCACAAGGGTGGTGAACTTCTATCATGATAAACAAAAACTAGACTTTGAAGCACTCAATGAGATACTCAATGACATCGGGCATATCCCCCTGCCCCCTTATATCAAACGAGAAGATTCCAAGCAAGACGAAGAAGATTACCAAACACTTTTTGCTAAAAATATCGGAGCCGTTGCCGCACCCACCGCCTCTTTGCACTTTACAGAAGAACTTTTTAAAGAGGTGAAGAAAAACTATGACGCACACTTTATCACCCTGCATGTTGGTGCAGGAACTTTTAAACCCGTAGAGTG
>JAUTBQ010177399.1:0-11235 GCA_032361185.1 Lepetodrilus ovalis
ATGAAGTGGACATAAATATAGAAGAAGTAAAAACTTATATTTCAGAATTAAAATATTTTATTACTTCAAAAGACAAATTAAAAATAATTGTTACTCTTCATAAAGATGGGTTTAATGATGTAGATTTAAACTATTTTGCTAGTAATGGGATAGACTGTAAGTATAAAGATAATAAAGAATTTCAAAAATTTATAGATAATTATCTTAATATAGGGAAAGATAAAAAAGACATTCCAAAAGATATAATACTTTTACAAAAATATATTGGAAAAATAAGAAGCGAAAAAAAGAATAAGGGTAAAAATAATGAGTATATGGATGGTGTAGCAAAGATATTAAATGATAATGAAAAAACTATACAGCTTGAATATATTGCATTTATACAACAAAAGAGTAAAATAATATCAGATAACCTTGGAAATAAAAATGCCTAACCTAGACACAAGATATATTGAAGATAAAAAACAATAAATGCTTCTTAGAGAAAAAGACAAACTCCAAATAATCCACTTTGCTAAGCAAAATTTCAAACAAGATATTTCTTTATTGGCATTTGGTAGTAGAGTAAATGGACAAGCCCATGATATGAGTGATTTGGACTTAGCTATAAAAACAAAAGATAACAATAAATTAAACATAAGAGAGTTAGAAAACTTTAAACAATCCCTAATAAACTCCACCATTCCTATAATAATCCAAGCCATTGATTGGTATAGAGTGCCTACTAGCTTTCATAAAAATATACTAGATAGCTATCAAGAAATAGAAATACATTGAAACATCTTATCATTAATAGCTATGCTTACTTTTTAGGTTTAAAGTCTGCTAGAGTAGTTATAAAAAAAGATTTTGATATTAACTCTAGTGAAAAGTTAGATCTTTTTTTAAGTGCAAGTTTCCCAGCTATTATGGAAGAAAAGACAAAGATGGGGCTTGGTTTTACTCCTACAAGTTTGATGGATAAACTAAATATAAATTATATGTTAAAAACGATGGTTGATAGTGAAACAAACTCTACAAAAGCAATTCAGGCACAATACTATAGAAGAGCATTGGAGAAGTTTTTTAGATCTTATGAACTCTCAGATCCTTACACGATGCTTGGTATTTTGCAAGACTGTATCGATAAGGATGATGTTGAGAGGGCTAGTTATAGTGAGATAGTAAGTTATGATTTTGATTTTAGGCAAGGCAAAATCTATGATTTTAATCAATTTAAAAAGATCAAAGATTACTACTATAAAAGTACTCGTGATCCAAATATTTTTAATATTTCAAAAGATAAGTTTGAAGAGTATTTCTATTTTGGTGATACAAAAGAGTATGGTTTACTTGATTGTTCCTCACTTGATGTGGATCGTGCTATGGGGCTTATAGTAGAAGATGAGATGAGTATAACTGATGAGAGTGATTTTTGTGAAGAGTCAAATACAACAGCTATGCGAGTATTAAAAAAAATATATAATATTTCACAATATAGGAATAAAAGCAAATATCTAGTAAAATGTATAGTAACATTAGATACAGAGGATTCTCGAAGTGAGATCTCTTTTAATTATGAAGTAAATAGCAAGAGGATAAGTAATATTGAAAAAAGTTTTCAGTAAAAGCAGTAAAAAGTTAGTATTTGTCAGTAAATCGGACAAGTTTGTGCGAGGTAGTAGCTATATTGTTATACTCTCACCTGAATTTTATTGGTCTAAAAAAGTTAAACTCCCTGTCAAAAAACTCTCAGCAGCAAAGAAGTTAGCTCCTTCTGTTTATGATGGTTCACTTCCAAAAGGTGAGTACTCTTATGAAGTTAGAAAAGAGGGTGATGAGTTTATCGTTATAGCTTATGATAAGAGTAAGATTTCGGCACAGTTAGAGAAAAACTTTCCAGCAAAGAGTGATATAAAAGAGATCTATTTTGCTCAAGATGCACTTGGTAGTATAAAAGAGTGTACTTCTATAAATGATGCTTCAGCTCTTAGTAATATGGATGGTATCATCATCCAAGTGCCAAGAAAGTGTACAAATACTACTTCTATGATAACTGATCATTTCGATTCTGCCGTGCTTGGGAAAAACAAGATAAAACTATCGGCTAGTAGCAATGAACTTCTAGGAAGAAGAGACCTCATAATCGCGGCTTCAGTCTTGGGACTTCTATTTTTATCATTTTTAACTCAGTATATAGTTTATAAAAAAGAGATAAGTTCACTTGATTCTAAAAGAGCGGACATAGTAAAAGAGAATGGTTTACCTTCTACGATGATTCAGCTTCGTAGTATCAAAAAATCACTAGGTAAAAAGTTCACAACTCAAAAAGCTCTAAGAGATAAGCTCCACTCTATCTCAAAAATTGCTTTAAAAGAGGGTGAGTATATAGAAAAATTAGAATCAAGTTCTAAAGATATAGCTCTTGATATACATCTATTGGCAAGTGATAGAGAAGATGCAGTAAAAAGCTCTATCAAAAAGATAGCAAATATAAAAAGTAGCCAAATGGATGGAAACAGTATGAGTATAAGGATTGGATTATGAGTAAAAGAGATTCAATTATATTTTTTGTAGCTTCATTTGTAGTACTTTTGATTATGTATCTTATGGCAAACAATGCAAAAAAAGAGTATCTCTCTAGTAGTGTTGATCTTGGTAAGTTTGAAGTTGAAGCAAAATCGTTAGCAAAACTAAAAAATAAGTTTGGTAAAAAGAGTGATGAGCGAGTACTTAAAGCTATAGATAGGATATCTGCTAAGAGCAAAGACTTTAAAAAGTCAAACTCTAGGGTGTTAGTTTATGAAAACCTTGAAGCTTCACCTCTAGCAAATATACTTAGAAAGATTGAAAACTCGACTCTTAATGTTAAAAGTTTAGAGATAAAAAGAGAATCCCCTCAAAATGCAACTTTGCGATTGGAGATTGCAAAATGAAAAAGATTTTAATAGCGATTTTGTTTTTTATACTAGGTGTTGTGCTTTTTATGCCAAAGATTAATCTTCTTTATACACTAGAGGGATTACTAAAAAAAGAGCATATAGAGATAAGAGAAGATACACTTAAAGATAGATGGATAGATTTAAAGTTAGAAAATGCTCTTGTTTTATATGATGGAGTGGAGTCAATTGTGGCAAAAGAGCTTACTATATCTCCTTGGCTTTTTTACAATAGTATAAAAGCTTATGAGGTTGAGCCATCATCTACACTAAAGGGGATGTTAAATATAAAAGCTGATAGTGTAAGTATAACACATTCACTTCTTAGTTATAAAAAGGCTTCTATTGAAGCTATTGGTGATTTTGGTAGGATATTTGGAGATGTTGATCTCTTAGATAGAAAAGTACATCTTGTTTTAGAGCCAAGTGATAGTTTTAAAAAGAACAAAATGGTGAAAGACTTTTTTAAAAAAAGCGAGGAGGGTTTAGTTTATGAATCAAAATTTTAGTAAAAAGTTTAGATTTTTTATGCTTTTTATCGCTCTTCCTTTAGTGTTGGCTAAATTTTTATGGAGTGGAGCACTTCTATTTTTAGATAAGTCAAGTTCAAAAACTACAAGAGGTGAGGATTATAACTATCACTACTCACTAAGTCTTGCTGATAAGTTTATAGGTGATCATAAAGAATTACCTAAAGATAATGTAGATAAAAATGATGGTCAAAAACTTGACAATATAAAGCTAAAAGGTACATATCTTGGTGGAGATGCAAGCTTTATCATCATAGAAGATGGTAGTGAGAGTAAGTTTATCTACATTGGTGATGATTTTAGAGGTTATAATCTCACAAAAGTAGGTGAGAGTAAAGTAGTTTTTGTAAAGGCTGGTAAAAACTACTATGTTCTTTTAAATGATGAAGAGAACAAAGATAAAAAACCATCTCCATCTGATGATGGGGATATGCCACCAATACCAGATGATGTAGAGTCAGCACCTCCTGGGGCACCTGTTGCTATAGCTAGGAGTGAGCTTACTTCTTATGTAAAAAACCCAGACAAGATCTGGAAAAACATTCGTATACAAGAACAAAGATCAAACGGACAAATCGATGGATTTCGTGTAAATTATGTAAAAAAAGGTAGCTTTTTTGAAAAAGGTGGTCTTAAATCTGGTGATGTTATCAAAGGAATTGATGGAAGTGAGATAAAATCTCTCGCTGATGTTATGAAGTATTATACAAATATAGAAAGTCTTGATTCTATCTCACTTACCGTGCTTCGTGGTGGTAGTGAGGTTGAGCTTGATTTTAGTGTAAATTAAAGGGTTAAAATGAAAAAAATAGTATTATCTTTGGCACTTATCGCCACTCTCTCTTCGCAAGTTATAGCAAAAGATACGAAGTTTAAAGAGACAAATAGAGATGAAGTAAATATAAACTTTAAAGATCTAAAGATTGTAGATTTTATCAAAATGGTTGCAAAGATTACGGGTAAAAATATCCTTATATCTCAAAAAGTAACGGGAACAGTTGATTATGTATCAGTAAAGCCTATAAAAAAGTCGCAAGTTTATACACTACTAACAAACATACTCTCATCAAAGGGTTATACTTTAAGAGATACAAAAAATGGTTTTTTAAAGGTTATAAAAAGCTCAGATGCTTCAAAATCAGCACCACCGATGTATGGACAAAGTAGTATAGGTGAAGTGCAAACTGTTGTTATACCGATAGAAAATCTAAATGTAAGAACGATTCTTAGACAGATAAACTTTCTGCTATCACGATATGGAAAGATCTCTTTATCAAATGAGAACAACTCAGTAGTTGTAACAGATTATCCAGAAAATATCAATACGATTAAAAATATCATAGATCAATTAGATCAAGATCAAGATAATAAAGTGGTATTTGTATCGTTAAAAAATGCACAAGCTAAAAATGTATATACAAAAGCAAAACAGCTAAGCAATGCGATGTTTAACAACAAGATTCAGACTCAAAAAGTAAATGTATTTTCAGATGATGCTAGTAACTCTATACTTCTTGTCGGAAATAGTGACAATATAAATGAGCTTACTCCTTATATCAGACGAATGGATAGAGCTGATGATACTGTAGATAAAAGGATGGAGATACTTTACATCAAAAATGCTGATGCAACTGAGATCGTAAAGACACTAGAGAAACTTCTTTCAGATAAGAGTTTTGCAAAATCTACGACAAAAGATAAAGAGAAAACTATAACAACTCATATACCTCAAAAAGGTAAAAATGGCAAGATGTTACCTCCTATCGTAAAGACTGAAAAAGTCGCACCTTCTATCATAGGTGGCGAGGATAAACCAACAGTTACAGTTGATGCAGAACTTAATGCTATCGTAGTTTATGCTACTGAGAGTGAACTAAGAGAGATTAGAAATGTTGTAAACTCTCTTGATGTAGAGAGACAGCAAGTTTATGTAGTGGCTAAGATTTTAGAGATTAGTGAGAAAAAAGCTAGAGCATTGGGTGCAAAGTATGAGATACTTGGTGGAATCGCGGGAGGAAATGGTCTATATGGAATTGGTATGAAGCTGATGGGTGGTTCACTCTCTCCAATCTCAACTATAAAATCTCTTACAGATTTACATATACCAAAACTAGAAAAAGCACTAGCAACTGGTATCACAATAGATCTACTTGATACTAATGGTGTTACAAAAATACTTTCAGAGCCTTCGATACTTTGTATAAATAATAAAGAGTCTTCTATATATGTAGGTCAAACGGAGTCAATTTTAACTCAAAGTTCACAAGCTAGTTCTATCACAGCAGTACCAGTAAATAACTACTCAAGAGAAGATATAGGTCTAACTCTAAAGGTAAAACCTAGAATTTCAGCTGATAATAAAGTCTCTTTGGATGTTACAGTAAAGAGTGAAGATATAGAGAATAACACTAAGCAAAACTCATCTCAACCTACAACTACAAAAAGAGAGGTTACAACCTCTTCAATCGTTATGAATGGTGAGACTGTTATCATAGGTGGTCTTACAAAAGATAAGTCAGATGACTCAACTTCTAGGATTCCATTTTTAGGTGATATCCCGATTTTAGGGATCCCTTTTAGAGATAAGAGTGACTCTTATGATAAAAAATCTTTAGTGATTATGCTTACCCCTTATATCGTAAAAAGAAGTGAAGAGTTAGCAAGATTAAAAGATGAACTTAGTAAGTTATCTATGATAGAGCGAGAGTTATCTGCAAAGTTTAATAGAGAGTTAGAAGATGGTCATGATTTTGAAGCAGTAGACGCGACAAGTGATAATCAAGTAGTAGATGAGTCTACAAGAGAGATCATAATCGATGATTATGGTACAACTTATGAGATCTTTAGAGATAGCTCAGGATTAGAGATAAGTAGAGAAGAGATCCCAGCAGGAAGTATATAAGATGGAGCTTAGTAATATCCCAGAGTTCTTTGATCTTGATCTTTTTCCTGAACATATAGAGGGAGTTGATACTGATTTAGCTGTTAGAAACTCTCTTCTTTTTACAAAGATTGATGATGTTATATATACGATTATAGATAAAGAGAAGATGAGTGATAGTTTTAACTATCTTAGTAAAATTGATATAGATTTTCCTATAGCTTCCCTTGATAAAGACTCTTATGATAGGCTCTATCACCGATTTTTAGAGGTTAAAACTGACAATGACCTCTCTTCTACTATCAACGAAGAGTCTGAGGGTGAACTACTAGAAGAGGATATATCACTATCAGAATTTTTACAAAATAGCTCTGATATTCTTACAAGTGAAGAGTCAGCTCCAATCATCAAGTTTGTAAACTCACTTTTTTATCAAGCTGTCAAAAAAGGTGCAAGTGATATCCATATAGAGATGCATGAGTTTCGTGGGGTTGTAAGATTTAGGATTGATGGTGTTTTAGTTAAACATGTGGATCTTGATAAAAATATCATAGCTTTAGTAATCTCAAGAATCAAAGTCATATCAAACCTTGATATATCAGAAAAGAGAGTTCCACAAGATGGACGAACTCAGATAAAGATAGCAGGAAAAGGTTTGGATATCAGAGTTTCAGTCCTTCCTACTTACTATGGTGAGAGGATTGTTATGAGGATTTTGATGGAGTCAAGCCACATACCAACTCTTGAAAATCTTGGATTTAAAAAAGATTTGACAGTTCACTTTGAAAAACTTTTAGAACATGCTCACGGTATGATTCTTGTAACGGGACCAACTGGTAGTGGTAAGTCTACAACTTTACATACATTTTTACAGCTTGTAGCAACTCCTGATAAAAATATCATAACAGTAGAAGATCCTGTGGAGTACAAGGCTGACAACATCAATCAGATCCAAGTAAATAACAAAACAGGTTTAACTTTTTCAGCAGGACTTAGATCTATACTTCGTCAAGATCCTGACATCGTAATGGTTGGAGAGATTCGAGATAAAGAGACAGCAGAGATAGCGATTCAAGCGGCACTTACTGGTCACTTGATGCTCTCAACACTACATACAAATAATGCAGCCGCTGCTATCACTAGACTTGTAGAGATGGGAATTGATGACTTTTTGATTTCATCTTCACTTCTTGGAGTACTAGCTCAAAGATTGGTTCGTGGATTGTGTGATGAGTGTAAAGAGAAATCGACATTACCAAGTGAGATCGTTGAGGAGTTTGGTGTAGATAAAAATGCAACAATCTATAAAGAAAAAGGTTGTAAACACTGTAACTTTACTGGCTATAAAGGTCGTCATGCTGTAGGGGAGCTTCTACTTATGGATGATGATGTAAAGATTATGCTTAAAAATAAGATGACAGATTTTGAGATCAGAGAAAAAATGAGAGAAAAAGGTATGAGAACTATCTCTGAGAAACTCTTAGATCTACTTATCAGCGGAGAGACATCTCTAAAAGAGGTTATTCGAGTTGGATTAAAAGATTAGATAGATGATATTTAAGTATGTAGGTTATGATAATCATGGTAAAAAAGTTAAAGCTAGAATCGAAGCGGATGATGTAGAAGAGGCTAAAAAGAAGCTAAAATCTCGTGGAATTATGTATGAGAGTATCGTTGAGAGTAGTGAAGGATTTTTAAATAAACTGACATTTAAAAGAGCACAAAAACTCTCTTCTACTAAGTTATCTCAATTTTCAAGAAATATCGCCATATATCTTAGATCTGGAATACCGATAGTAAATGTCATAAAACTAGCAAAATCTCAATATGAAGATGATGGAGCTATGGTTGATTTTCTTTCATCTCTTGAAACAAGTATGAATGAGGGAAATAGTTTCTATGCCGCTCTTGATTCACAACATATCATAGCTTTGCCATCTTTTTATAAACAGTCGATAAAAGTAGCTGAAGAGAGTGGAAGTATGAGTGAAGTTCTTTTTGAAATGGCTAGATTTGTAGAAGAACAAGACAAGGTAGCTGGACAGGTAAAACAAGCTCTTGTCTATCCTATCGTCATAATCGTTATCTCTGTATTTATGGTTGCTTTTATGCTTACCACGGTTGTGCCAAAGATTACAGGTATGTTTGACCAACTCAAACAAGAGCTTCCAACTGTTACAAAGGTTGTTATAGCAGCTGGTGATTTTTTAGGAAATTACTGGTTATATATGATCTCAGTTATCATCATAGGCTCTATAGTATTTGGGTATCTTATCAAGAAAAATGAGAAGTTTAGATACGGCTTTCACTCTTTTATGTTAAAACTCCCACTCTTTGGAAAGATTATAAGAACATTTGAATTGGCTAGATTTTCATATATCACTTCGGTGTTATCAAAATCAGGAGTAACATTTGTTCATGCTGTAAAACTCTCAAGCGGGATCTTAGATAACGATGTGATGAGAGGCGAGTTTGAAGCCGCAAGTCGTGATGTGGTTGAGGGTAAAAAGTTTTCATCCTCCCTTGCCAAACATGGAAAACATATAGATAAATCTTTCGTACAAGCTATTGCCCTTGGTGAAGAGACAAGTGAAGTAGCCATGGTAATGGAGAACTTAGCAGATCTATACTTCAACGAAAATAGAAACAAGATCAGTATGTTCCTCTCACTTATGGAGCCAATGCTTATATTGTTTGTTGGAGCGACAATAGGTTTTATCGTTATAGCAATGCTACTACCAATCTTCTCAATGAATATGGCTAATATGTGAGGCTCGTTAAAAAAACGACAATTTCTTGTCGTTTTTAGAGCCGGAACCGAAGTGTTCTGAGCGAAGCGAGGCACTGAGGCTGGGTGAACCGTTAAATAACGACTTTATACCCCAAAGGCACATGTTACCAACTCTACATTGATATATAATCAAAAGTATATTAAAATGAAATAATAATATGGTATATTGACTTATATTTTTAACTTATCTATGATTATATTAAAAATATTTGTATAATAAAATTAATAAGTATCAAAGGGTACCAGTATGATAAAAAAACTATTTATTATGTTTTTAGTTGCTCAGCTTATAGCATCTAGCTTGATTGCTTATGATTTTGTAGATGTACGATCTCTTATATCTGATGCTAAAGATAACAAAGTAGAAAATGTGACTTATATAGTTGTGGGTGATAGTACAAGGGCTATCTCTAGGCATAAAGGTGAGTATATATACTACCAATTAAGAGATACATTAAAAAGTTATCACATAACAAGTAAACTTTTTGCAAAAGCTGGTCATATGGCTGATGAGTTTAATAACGAGAGTGCAAGTCCAACCTGGAGGGAAGTTGCAAATAGTATCAAAGAAGATGGTTCAACTACTATGGTTGATATATGTTTAGGGATAAATGATTTATGGGAACACAAAGAGAATGCCTTAAAATCAAACATAAAAAATGCGATTCTTAAGATTCAAAAGATAAAACCAAAAACTATATTTATCTTAACTATGCCAAATAGGATAATCTATTATACTAATGATACGGATGTTTTAAGGTCTATATATATAGAATTATCAAATGAGCTAGATTTACCACTAAATAATGTAATTGATAATCTTATGCCAACAGAAGAGGAGACAAAAATATCTTGGTATAGAGATGATGGGTTTAATGTCCATTTATCAAGATCAGGACAAAGTTTAGTATCAAACTATATTTTAGAAAATATATTACCAGATGAAATCATACAAGCACCAAATAATCCATCAAATCTATACTTTTCAGACATCACAAATGGTAGTGTTACACTTAATTGGATTGATAATTCTAATGATGAAATTGGGTTTAAGATCTACAGAGATGATGAACTTATCTTTACAACAGTTGAAGATATTCAAAGTTTTACAGATCATGGATTAAGTAGTAATCACAATTACAAATATACGATAAAAGCTACAAACTAAAATTTTTCTGCTATAATAATCTCTTATAATTTAGGAGTATTTATGATAAGAGATGTTTTAGTATATCCCGATAAAAAGATTCACACTATAGCTGCTGATTTAAGAGAGTTTGATGATGCTTTAGTAGAACTCATCCAAGATATGAAAGATACGATGAAAGCACATGGTGTTGATGCTTTGGCTGCTACTCAGATAGGCGTGGTTAAGCCAGTTATACTTATAAAAGAAGAAGATGGTTCATATCTTGAGATTATCAATCCAAGAGAACTTAGTAAAAAAGAGTTAGTGCCTTCAACTGAATCAACACTTTACTATCCTGGTATAAAGACTGATGTTATGAGATTTAATGAGATAAAGATAGTCTATCAAGATAGAGATGGTAATCAGCAGTTTTTAACAGCTACTGGTGAGAAGTCAATAGTGCTTCAAAGAAAGATAGATTACTGTTTTGGTGGTACATTGGTCAATAGGATAAAACCAAAAGCTAGAGAGGGATTTGAGAGGCAAGTAGGAGGTGTTGTAAACTGTACGGAAGATGTATGTCCAACTCAGCCACTAAAGAGGGATTTTATCATATCTTTTGTGGGTAAGTTACTATTTTTAGAGTTTTTAACACTATTTGCTAAGCTTTTTAGCTTCTCAAAAGAGACTCTGCAAGCATTTTCAAACTTTGATCTGTATGTATCTATCGCTGTTATATTTTTGCTTATCGCTTATGTGATAGTTGGTCACAAAGAGTCGAAGATTTATACAAATTGTAGTAGTTGTCAGCTTAGTTATGTTGTAGCTACTATGGCGATGTATGCGGGGATTGGTGTAGTGTTATTTACACTTAGTAGATATTTGGTTACTCCATAGTATAATAGATCTAAAAAAGGTGTTCATCTATGATTAAAGTTGCTCCAAGTATACTCTCTGCTGATTTTGGAAATCTAGCAAGAGATGTA
>JAUTBQ010177410.1:0-11234 GCA_032361185.1 Lepetodrilus ovalis
CTATAATAGTTCAGGGCGAAACTATACTTTAATACAGTATATATAGGGGTAGACCGTACTCTATCCCTTAATTGTAATACAGTGTCCCCTCGATATAACACTGAAGTTGGGGTCCATGACATACCCTGTGCCTTATACGATAGATAGTACAGGGAAATAATGAAAATAAAAATGTGGTCCACATCTGACCCCGCCTTATATCCGAATACACAGTGCATCGGACCATGTTATATCGAAGGGGCACTGTAATGATGAAAATAATAATAATGATAATAATAGTTATGTTAATAATAATAATGGATATTTATCATGCACCACTTTCACTGCGGTATTACTCCCCAGTTAGTAGATCAGTGTACACTTACTTTCCTTCTTCTGAACACCCTTGGGATTATACATGAGTTACTACGGTGGTTGTTGAGTGATCTGTGTCATGTTTACAGCTGATCGTGAACCCTCGGAAAGCGGTGGACCGTGTCGACATCTCCATCAACAACCCACTGTCTCAGGATGATGAGGTGAGTACCTACACCTCCCTACTCTCGATTGAAATGGACCAACCCACCCCCACTCTCGATTGGCATGGACCCACCCACCCTCTATTGACTGTTTGATATAGTGCTTTGATAACCTATTGTTGTGTTGGGATTGGTGTCAAAGCACTGATCATGTTTGGTCTTGGGGTTGTACGAGAAATTTCAGTTCCTAAAAACCTAAATGACCTGAAAATCATGCTGGTAACAAATTTATTCCAATTCGTAAGATATTTACATTTTTAATAAAGAAAATAATTTGCAAATATGCATGCCAAATATCTTTCTAACGCACAACTCGAGGGCAGCTGCAGTGACATCACAGTCAATTTGAGGTCACAACTTTTACCTGACTAAACTATGGTATACAACAGTTTATTATTACTCAGCTTTAAAAGATATTGCCGATCCACCTTGATCCACCTTGTTAGACCACAAAAATCCATTATGGTAAATCACCACTGATTGGATGAGTAATTTCTAAAATATTGCAGTCAATTGTTAAGTTAAAATGGAATGATGATTGACAACGGACATACTTAATTGTTCCGTGTTTGAATTATCCGTGTCTTGTTCTGTGTTCAGAGTCCGTGGAATCAGTTCTTCCAGGACAACGAGCTGAGACTGACCATCAAGCAGGACGTTATCAGGACGTGAGTTGTCAACTGTCGTGTCTGTGTGTGTGCCTTTGTGTCTGTGTGTGTATGTCTGTTTCTGTGTCTGTGTGTATCATTGTGTGTGTGTGTGTGTGTGTGTGTGTGTGTGTGTGAGAGTGAGTGAGTGAGTGTCTGTGTTTGTGTGTATTTGTGTGTTTGAGTCTGTGTCAGTGTGTGTGTCCATGTGTGTGTGTGTGTGTGTGTCTGTGAGTGAGTGTCTGTGTTTGTGTCTGTGTGTCTCTGTGTGTGTGTGTGTGTGTCTGTGTGTGTGTGTGTGTGTGTGTGTGTGTGTGTGTGTGTGTGTGTGTGTGTGTGTGTGTGTGTGTGTGTGTGTGTGTGAGTGTCTGTGTGTGTGTGTCTCTGTGTGTGTGTCTCTGTGTGTGTGTCTTTCTGAATTTAATTCTTTTGTCATGAACTCCAATTGTTTATACATGTATCAATGCCACTGACATTTGGGATACTTTAGAAGTCAATACAAGACCAACCATCTCAGTTGTCTCCTTTATTAACTGTATTAGTATTTCTCTATCAGTACAAACGTCACACATGTCATGTTTCCTGTCACTTTGTTCCGGCAAGGTTCCAGACTTCAGCGTCAGAATGCATCACAGTTTCTCTCTTCACCATGGATTTTTTTCCTCAGCTCTTTAGTCATGAGAGTTTTGTTTGTTTTCAGCTATCCAAAAATAGAATTTTTTCAATCCAACCAGCTGCGCAACTTGATGGTTGACATCCTGTTCATCTTTGCAAAAGTCAACCCCGAACTTTCTTATCGCCAGGTATTCCGCTAATGTTGACATTGTTGTCCTAGGTTTGCTGTTGTCATGTGCACATGCATTAGCTCACATATCTTTGTTTCTTATTCCTTTTTTCATACATTGGTGAACTGTGTTTCCCCGATTTGTGACCATTTGAAGAAAGACCTTATTTTATGATAATAATAATTATAAGCAATGTTATTTGTATAATACTGAGTTAGGTTGCTCCCAGTAGCATTGCATGATGAACTAGCAAAGGTAGACTGTTTTTATTAGATATGTTTAAGAAGATGATTGTAATGATAGGATAATTTTAAGAAGGTTGGTTGGTTGATTTGAGTTTTAAAGCCACTTTCAAAGTTTGTTCACTCATATCATGGCTTGCATGCATATGTACTGCTTGACTATTCTGGATTTCTATCAGGGTTTTTTTGTGCTAGTTCACTTGGAATATCATGCTACAGATAGAACAATGATACCCCACTCAGACATAGTATACTGACTCCAAGCCAAGCAGTCTTTATACCCCTTTAATGCTGCCAGATTGATCACTATCGCAACCCGATTAGGCATATGCAGTTGTCTAGAGATGAAGAAGGAGACATTTTGTATGCCTCTACCTGATTCAGATAATATACTACTGTAATTACAAAAATAATAATTATAGAATTAATAATATATTATTTTTAATTATTAAGAATGAAAATAATAATAGTAATGTAATCAAAATTATGATAATATTATAATAACTAGTTTTTAAATAATAATAATTTTAAATAGTTTATAGCAATAATAATCATAACAATAATTTTAAATATAACAATAATAAGAGAATAATATAAATTATAAGAATAATGATTTTAAAAAAGTAATAATAAAATGAACAATAATAACAAACTAATTTTACTGTACATTAACTTCTAACCAAGATTCATGATTTGATTAATTAGATATATTTCCATGAATTTAGACATTACGAAATAAATCATGATATAAACGTCTTTCTTCACATGGTACTGTTACACATATTTTATTTTATGTCTTTGTGTTTTCTTGCAGTAGTTTCGTCATCGCTGTTCCCATTTTTTTGTTTCTAATTTTGTTTTTTATTCCCTAACCTTGTAATTATTGTCTTTTATCATTTTAGTTTTCCAGAAATTGAATTTTTCAAATCTGAAGAAGTGCGAGACATGATGATCAATATTTTGTTCTGTTATTGTCGATCCCACACCATCTCTGATTATCGACAGGTTAGTGTCGTCGCACAACTAGTTCTATGTTTATATTAATAGTCGCCACTTGTAGTACTAGTCGCAAAACTAGTTCTATGTTTATTTTTATAGTCACCACGTGTCTATCGTCGCAAATGGGTGAAAGATTCCCGCAGCAACGTTAAACTCCATATTCACTCACTCACTCACCACGTGTCTATCATGCATATTGCACATTCTGTCGTTTTGTTATTGGTTTCTCAATATACTATATACAATTCTTATTCATTTGTCCTTTCTTCTTTAACCCTCTTTCTGCTGGATTATCCACAAACACAGCTCTTTAGGGCATCTCCGGTTGCCTGCAGCATGGAGAGGGTTAATAAGGGATATTTATTTATTTACCTACCTTTATGTACTTATTTATTTATTTATTTGGTTAATTATTTGTATTTGTTTAGATCTATTTTCTATTCTTATTAATAATATTTTATGTATTTATAATTTAGCTATTTTTTATCAACATATCTCTAAGTTTATTTTGTTTATTTGCAATCATAGCTAAGTGTTCTACATTCAGTAATAGTAACAAAAAAAGTCCCAGATTTGGACAGAAAGATGTAAAACAATAGTTAGTTATATATGCCTTCAGCATACATGCACACTATTTAGATAATAGCATTGTTTATGATATTCCATTCTGATAATATTTTAAATTTCGTAATATGACTTAAATAATAACCTTCCTTGCTTGGTAAATTGTAAGCAATTGAAATACGGCCCCAAGTCTATGATATGGGTGAAAATAATATTGAAAGTGGCTCTAAGCCCCAATTCAAACAACCAAAGATGACAGTTGACAGTCAGTAATTTTTATTATGTGGAAAATAGCTTAAAATTGCAAGAATTGAAATATAATATGAAATTGCAAAAATCTAAATATTTTAATAATATTATTAAACATAAAATTGGCAATGCATCAGTGTGTACTCAGTGTTAAGATTTTCTTCTTATTCCTGGTCACTGATGGAATTGTCTCCTCTGTTTCAGGGCATGCATGAGTTACTCGCCCCTTTGATCTTCGTCCTACACTGCGACCACCAGGCATTCCTGCACGCATCTGAGATCGAGACCCTACAGTAAGTAGTAGAATATACACAGACAGACAGAGGGCGGAAGAGAGAAAGAGTGTGAGGGTAGGGAGAGAAGAGGGGAGAGTGAGAGAGACAGAGTGAGAGAGAGAGAGAGACAGTGAGAGAGAGAGAGAGTGAGAGAGACAGAGTGAGAGAGACAGAGAGACAGTGAGAGTGAGAGAGAGAGTGAGAGAGGGAGAGAGGAGAGAGAGAGAGAGACAGAGTGAGAGAGAGAGAGAGAGAGAGAGAGACAGAGTGACAGAGAGAGAGAGATATCTAAGAACAGGCACCAAAGTTACTAAGCATTTTAAAATTATATTTTTTCTCCTCAAATTTTGTGAAATTAAATTGGAGTTGTGTATGAAATCATTCTCTATAAAAGCCAGGAGGCCTATTCTCGAAACGCTCTTACGATCTTAGCCTAAGAACGTGTGTACGATTGTAAGAACATTTCGAGAATTGGCCCCAGGAGCCTACCGTAAGTAGGAGATGCACGGACAGACGAACACATTCCTTTGATAATATTTTACATATTTGTTTCACTAAGCTTTGTTGACTTTTCCTGATTCAATTTTTCCTTTTGTAGTTACATAAAGTAATATATTCCTGACATTGTTTTCCTAATTCTTAATTATTTGTATACATTGCAAACACTGATCATATGTTCATCCTTTAAAAAAAAATGAATCATGGTTGGATGTATTTTATACATATTTTTCTGTAGCTGGGGATGGGGTGGGGGCATTATTGTCCATTTGACATTTACATGTTATCAAATTCATGTCAACTATTAAAGACGCATTCTCTGTAAAAGCGACTAACCTGTCAATAAGGCTGTTTACGTGTTGTTAAGGCTGTTTACGTGTTGTTTTCAGCTACTTGAGTACCAAGTCCAGGTTTGCCTCAGTTCACACTGAATTACTCATCTTTAGTTCATGTTACATTCATTCTTCTCTCATTCAATCCAACTGACTCTTCGAGCATGCATTCATCCCAGCCATTTAAAAAATGATATTATTGTTTTCGCAATCATAACATAGTTAAAAAGCAAGGCATTTTTTTCGTAAAAGTTTAATGAAGGATATTCATTCATTGAAATGTTCTTCATTGAAAATTGAATTGGCTTTGAAGAATAGCGGTCACATTCAAGCATGCGAGGAAGTTATTATTGGCACACTATTAATACATTATATGCTACTCAACTAATGCTAGGGATTGGTGAACAAACAATACAGCTCAACATTTCCTAGGGACTATATTGTGCACATTTGCTAGGAGTGGCGACTTGTTCAATAAGGTGACATGCTATTTCTATACCACTCAATATTTGCTAGGGATTGTATCTGATGCACAGAGTAACTTACCAAACTTTATTAACTAGTTCGACGTGCCGTGTTTAATGACACTAGTACCATAGTTTATTAACATCCCACAATGCACCACACATCCTGTCTGTAGACATTGGGATGTACTCTTGTTTTCTTCTGATAGTCTGGTTGCCATAGTTACTTCAACTACCTTCACAGCATGTCAAAGACGTTCAGGGAAAGTTGGTTCTTTACTGACGTTGGTATTAATAAAATATATTATTCTTTTTGGTCAAATTTGATTCACTTCTTCTTTGCTATATATAGTTATTCTCTGTATTACACTTGGTATTATAGACATATATTCCACAATATCACAATTATCGTATATATTTTTATTAGCGCATTATATTAACTTTATTTATGGACATCAATTTCGACTGTCAATCACGTGTTATTCACATCTGTCATCCATCAGGATAGTTTTCATGTTTAATAATGCATGTATCAGTGTTTTGTTTTGTTTCTCGCAGGGACGTCGTCAAGGAAACGATGAGTCCATCCCACCTGGAACACGATGCATAGTAAGTATACTCCCCAGGGAGCACACAATGTCAGCAGCACTGTACTACAATGCTCATGTTATTTTAACAGGAATAATTGTCCCGTTTGGTGCCACATTCTGGTAGTACTCGTGATATATGCATATTATGTTGCGGCACATCCAAGCTCGAAAGCGTACTAATAGCGCTACATTACGCCAGTCAATGGATTAGTGTGCGCTCATTTTCCTTCTCACTAGTGACCTGAGGCCGTATTCTCGAAAAATAAATTGAGTTTGAGATTTATATCAGCTGAGATTTCAGCATTGAGTCGGTGGAAGAAATCTCAACTGAGCCAATCTCAAACTCAAGATTGTTTCAAGAAATAGGACTGGGCACTTCTGTTGAAAACCGCACATCTCTAAGGTCACCTTAGCTCCAACCTTAGCCCTAACTCTCATGTTTCAGTGCCATGTTCTGCCAGGTGATGGAGACGGTAGAGCCTTGGTACACCACCAAAGAGAGCGCGACCACTCGGGTGAGCATCTTCCTCCCACCCATTCCCTGCTACCTAATTCCTGCTACCCACTTATTTCTTACCACTGTCCACTTCCTGCTACCCACTTATTGCTACCCACTTGCCACTACACATTTCCTGCTAGCCACTTCCTGCTACCCACTTATTGCTACACACTTGCCACTACACACTTCCTGCTCTCCAACGCAAATGGGCGAAATACTCCCACAGCGACGTTAAACTCCATAGTCCCATAGAATGGGCGAAAGACTCCCGCAGCGACGTTAAACTCCATAGTCACATAGAATGCTTTCCAAGAATATTATCCGTTTGTCATAGCCTGCAAGATGTGTACATGAAGTTTTCCATTTCTTTTCTCATCATCAGGGTTTTTCTTCTCATCATCATGGTTTTTCTTCTCATCATCAGGGTTTCGAGTACATCGTGGGGCAGCCGTTCTCCCGAGCTCAGGATCTGAATCCGTCGAGTGTCATCGTGACCAAGCTGACCCGTATCCAGGACTACCTCCTGAAGAAGACGGACCCGGAACTACACCAGCATCTGGAGCGTCTGGACATCGCACCACAGATCTACGGCATGTCAGTATTATCTTATGGTTACCTCCCCTTAGTATCTCATAGTTACTACTCCTTAATGTCACCAATAGGTGGCTGATCATTGTGCCGCAGATCTACGGCATGTCAATATGTTATGGTTACCTCCCATTAGTATCTCAGTTATCTCCCCTTAGTTAATGTCACCAGTAGGTGTCCGATCTACAGCATGTCAATATCGCCTAGTTACCTCCATAACCTGTAGAGGTATACCCATCTTCCGGTCTCATTGCCATGGTTTCTTTTGTTCTAAGTGTACACTTTTTCAATGCATTAATTCGTTTATTTCGGAGAAAGTGTAGGAATATCGGAAATACAAGTACACTTTCTCTTCATCAAGTTGTAAATATTTGTATTTCAAATATCATGAAATTCATGAAATACATGTGCCCGGGCCTGGGATGGAACCAGTCTGTAGTCAAAACATAATCTTGATTTGACAGTCGCTACCACAGGACCAAATAGCTGACTTAAGATAAGACCATTCGTTTATCTAGTTATGACTGATGCAAGAAAGTCACGTGGTTATGGTGTTATATACGTGTGCTACAAGAAAACTACATGCAGCATGAAATAATTGTTCATTCAAAAGCATAACCAGCTGATGAGGGTCCTCATGGGTGATCTGTTGTGTCAATGATCTAGTACAACTTACACTATATTATACATTTTATTTTCTCAGAAATTACTTAAATTTTACATTTAAATGGTATGCCATGTAGTACTCGACCGGAAGAGGGGTATTAGCCTCGGACGCCCCACGACCAAAACTGTAGGAATATTGACCGATACACCGGGGAAAGTGTGGATGTAACTCTTACTCGCATTCACATAATTTGTAAAATGTTAAGAATACATGTTTATAACGTTATGACGTGTTCAGGACATTTGTCTCAGATCTGTGCGTAGCATTTTAGGAATTACAACTCGTAGCACTACGGTCATTTTCTGTAACAGGACCCTGATTCAGACCATCCCTATATGACAATGTAAGAACGGCATAAAATCTATTTTATTATCTCCCCTTAGTCAATATCCACCAGATAGAGGCTGGACAACTTGCCACAGATCTACAGCATTTTTGTTGCCTCCCCTTTGTTACCACAAACTGGATTTAATATGACCTGCAAGTTTATTGGAGTAAATCGCACAGAATCTCGCAATACAACATTTCCCGTTGTTCTAGCCGCTGGGTTCGTCTCCTGTTCGGGAGGGAGTTCCCCATGCAAGACCTCCTGGTGCTGTGGGATGCCATCTACGGTGACGGCATCGGCTTCGACCTCGTCGACTACGTCTTTGTGTCCATGCTGCTGTACATCAGAGACATGTGTGAGTTACCTCCCCTTCTCTACTTGTACCTGCACCTCTCTGCTACCTGTATATTAGCCGACTTAAATGACACTTGATTGTACATCATATTGTATATTCATCACAACCTAATATCTTTGATACCGATTAAGTTATGCTTTAAAGAATCTTCTTTCATTGTTTTGCCTCATTATATGTGACTATTTCCAATGTCTAGTAATATCAAGAGCTTGTTTTTCTATGTTTTGCCCAGCCACTGTATAAATGGACATTATTCTTATAATTTATTATTTTTGCTATTTCCAGTGTTGTCCAGCGACTATGCTGAGTGTCTCACGTGTCTGATGAAGTACGTTCCTGTCGGCGACGTCCACTACATCGTGGAGAAGGCACTGTGGCTCCGAGAGCCAACGGTATGTGGCTCTCTCCCTCCCCCTCCCTTCCATCCTCCCCCCTCCCCCGCCCCCCACTCTTCCCATCTGCTCATCTGTTTGTCACAAATGAGTGAAAGAATCCTGCAGCGATATTACTCCATAATCACTCGCTCACTGTAAATCCCCTCCAATTTTATCTAATGTTACGTGTCTATTTAATGCCCCATAGGGTCAGTATGTAGCCCATTGGTAGAACGTTGGACTTCGGAGTGAAAGGTACCGAGTTCATATCCCGCTCCCCTGGGCCCAGCATCAATGTTCGCAGAAGTTACATTTCTGATGCGATATTGATAGAATGCATTGTCTGTAGAGTGGCACTACAGTTATCATCCTTGGTCTGTCAGTTCCTAAACTGACAAGTCGTGATTTTAGTGGAAGATTCGAGAAAGCGACTATACACCCCATTACAAAAGTAAAAAATAAATAATTAATGCCCCATACTCTGTGGTTCCCCATTCTCCCCCCTTATCACTCACTCCCCCCTCCTCCCTTTTCCCCCATGATTTGTGTCGTCGCAAATGGGTGAAAGATTCCCACAATGATGTTAAACCTCCATAATCACTCACTCACCATGATGTGTGTCTTTAATCTACATCCTTTGTACCCCACCTCCCTCTCCCCCTTATTTTCATTGGAATCATTGCACATGGGTGGAGCACATTGTCACATAAAGATGAAATAATCAGCAACATACACCATCACGTCAATAAATCAAAATCTTGAGTAAAACTATTGTCCTCTTACTGTATTATTGGATTTGTCGTCTGTTGCAATAGTAGCAATATATTTGTTTGATTGTATTTCAGCAATACCCACGCCCACCAAACTACACGTACCAGAATGTCAACACCATCGCCGCTAAGGCCAGGAACTCTCGAGGTGAGGACTGTGTTACTATTGGCTGTATCGTTACCATTCCATCCAGTTGCCATGGTTACAAGTACGGATGTCTGCCGTTGTCATGGATTTTAGTCGAACATTACGGCCACATTTAGGATATGGTTGATGAAATTATTGAAGTTGATGAAATTGTCTTTAACTGTCTTGAAATTGTCAGTTCATATGTTACTATATAATACATGCCAGGGTATCATTTCTCAAAGCTCTCATGTTCACTAAGAGAGCATAGTGCTCTAGTACGTATCTGATTGCAGAATATGAGAAAACTTTGGTCTCATAGTAGATACGAGAGCATGAAGAGACAATACCCAGAATGTCTACTTACGCTGCCAACTACCAAATAATCTCTGATAATTCACATTCTAGACAAACACGTGTGATTTCCCTTGCCGATTTCTTATACCTTCCAAGCTTGCATCTTCCTTCTCATTCTGCAAAATATATCGGCCACTAAAAAATTATATTTGGCAAACTTTTCTTAATGTGTTTACGTCTAATACTGCCACAACCTTTGCACTGGCGACCTCTGACCTTGCAGCCATTTTCTTTCTGCAGCACACGCTAATAAACACGGACGTGGTCAGGGAAGGTTTTCGTCCTTCTCACGGAAGTTTAACCGACCAAAAACGCTTGCGTTCAGCAGCAAGAACCTACCCAAATCCTCGAGCGAGCCCATGAATCTCCAGACTGATATCTCACCAGGTACCTGGTCCTGTCGTCACTCCAGGGCCTCTCGCCACACCAGGGCCTCTCTCAGTGTTGTCTAAGTAGTCTGCATGTAGCTGCACCCTCTCAATGTGTTGTCTATCTTGCCATCACAATAACGTCAGGGCCTCTCTCAGTGGTGTTGTCTAACTTGCCATCACGATATCGTCAGGGCCTCTCTCGGTGGTGTTGTCTAACTTGCCATCACGATATCGTCAGGGCCTCTCTCATTGGTGTTGTCTAACGTGGCTGCATTTAGCCACTGCCTCAATGTGTTGTCAGGGCCTCTCTCAGTGTTATCTAACTTGACTGTATGTAGACACAATGTCTTGTCAAACTTTCCATCACGATACCACCAGGGCCTCTCTCTCAATGGTGTTGTAGAACTTGTCTGCATGTAGACAGGACTTGTCAGTGGTGTTTTGACACATCTATGGCCTCTCTCGGTGTTGTCTAATTTGTCTGCATGCACATAACTATACTAACTTCTAAGAAAGCCAACATCTTTAATTTGTCACCACTGCTGTACAGAAAAATAATCTCTCTCTCTCTCTCTCTCTCTCTCTCTCTCTCTCTCTCTCTCTCTCTCTCTCTCTCTCTCTCTCTCTCCACTTTT
>JAUTBQ010177421.1:0-11234 GCA_032361185.1 Lepetodrilus ovalis
GGGCTGCCCTGCGCTTCTCGGATTGGGCGGTCGCTGTGGAACTCGCTATCGCTCAAACAGCCACAGCTCCTTATCGCCCGATCCTGCGATGCTCGGCACGTCACGAAGGGGGAACCACCAAACCCCATACAATAGTCGCCTCCTTTGAGGAGGCTTACTGAGGTCCAATTTTTTCATTTTAACAATACTCTCTCAGCCATTTTTTCTAAATGGGTGATTTTTATAAAAACGCACATTTTCATCCAGATCTGTTTCCAGGTATGCCTTTGCTGGACAATTATCCACTTCTTTGCAAAACCGATGCTTCAAGTATATCTGGATCATCAATTGATTTACCAATGCATGACTCCGATGATTTTTTCATTTTCCTTTGCCAGAAAGACAATGTCGGACAGGTTATTGAAAAGTTCAAAAAACATTTTTTCGATTTCCAGACGTTCCTTTTCGTCATTACCCAGAAAGACCCCAAGGTGGTGTGGATTGTTGAGCATGGCAATGCTGAGCTCTTTCGCCGATTTTTGATTGTTGAAATTTATAAAGCAATAATCAAGGTTTGACCCCAGCTTTTTGACCCCAGCTTTCTCGGGCGTATTCAGGTCTCCATGAGCATCGAACCATAGAACAGCCAAATCACCATGATAGCGCTGATTTAAGTACGCAACTGGTGCAATCTCTGATCCGCATGTCCCACCGATCATAAATATTCTATCGGGTTGTTCTGTATCCAGGCGATCAGTTACATATTTTGAGTTCTTAATAATAGATGAACGTCCAAGAATACCACCTTCGTGTAATAAATGTTCTTTCCTCGGAACATCAATTTCGACAAATTTACTACCTTGCATGAAAGCCCCATGCATTGTAAAAGCTCCATCGCTTGCATGATTATCTATGCCGTAACCCTGCCATTCAGGATATAGTAATTTTATTGTTTTCATAATGCATTAGGATAACGAGGAAGTCAGAGGCAGCCAAGGCGTCCACTAACTTCAATAAAACGAAAATTATTAAATTATCCAGTATTCTGAAAAAGCAACTCGCCCCTGGTTTTTATTTGAACTGACTTGATATGCAGTACTATATCTTCTTATGCAAAAGCCAGACTGTTGCAAAGTACTCCACAATAATTTCGCCGGTAGAAGTTTTAGCACACTTATCTAATATCCTCACAACTTCATTCTTTAAAGAATCGTCCCATTTTACGTATGTTTTTGGCTGGATGTTATTTTGAAAAAGATCTTCAAAGCCGCTGTATGTCTCTTCAATATGGATTTCCTTTTTCAACCCTAAAATAAACTTATCGTTAATAATAGCCCCGACGGTATTTCGGGCGCCATGTCTTGCTTCCCTCTCATCATGGTAAAGGCATTCGATCTCTTCGAGTGACCCTTTCCGGTAAATTGGCTCAATAATAAGCAGTGTTCCAAGCGCTTTCAGTACTCTCCAGGCCTCATAGAGGGCTTTTGATTGGAATTCAAGCGGCACATGATGAAGGGACTGGCAAAATACAACCGTATCAAATGAATTTGGTGAAAAATCTAGTGATTCCCCTCGGCCAACTTTAAAAGAAATGTTTTTACATTGGTAATTATGATGAGCTGATTTTATAAATTTTTCATCGGGATCAACTCCGACGGTACTTTTCGCTTTTTGAGCTAAAATAAAAGTAAATTCGCCGTTACCGCAACCTATATCAAGAACAGCATTGGATTCTTGCGCACCAAGACTTAACAGAGCGTTTCTTAAGCTTTCTGTATGATCAGTTTTCATATCTCTCGATTAGTAAATTCAGCATATCGCCGAAATCATTGGTTGCAGTAAATTTTTAGAAAACTTATTCGTTATATTAAAGCTTGTTAAGCTGAAATTTTTTAAAAGCGGCTAAACCCCTTACAATTCCGCGAAACGCTAGGCTATACTAGTTTCTGCATCAACAGATCAATATAGGCTCCTTTGATGAGATCATTTTCCTGTATTCCAAGGGTGTTCATTAAGCAATAAGCCTCTTTTTCACCAGTTTGCACATCATCATTTTTACCTAAGACAACTTCTAACTCTATAAAATCGCCAAGCTCTTCAACATGGTCAATATGAATTCGTGTGCGGTTAACCAGATATAAATAGCGTGTTTTTCTCACTACTCCTTTTCTGCCATATGATTTCTCTAAGACTTTCAGCAATCTCTGAGGTTCATGGGTTTCTGAAATGTAATAATTGGAGGTTTTAGGACCAGTTTTGTTGGATCGTTGATAAAATATAAGTTGCCCCTTTTCTGGTGAAAGAATTCGGAGTTTCAGTCTACCTTCTTCGCATTTGAAAAAGATATCTTCCTGTTGAATAATTTTAGGATCGCCTCGAGATAGAATGTCCACCCGTTTTTTCACAGCCTTGATATCAGAAATATGTGCTTTTATTTCAATATTTCTTGCCATCAAAATGTCTCAAAAAGTATATAACCGCCGCTAATCAGCCGCGCGGCTTTTTTGCATCGGCTGAATTAGCCTGGTGTACGCCCGACATGGGCGTGAACTAATGGGGTTAAAGTCCCCTGTAAGTGTTCCATGTAACGTTGTGAAACGTAACAAAATTACTAATCGAAGGCAAGGGCGTCGCCGCGAGGCGGGGTCTGGCACGCGGCGCAAGCGCCTGCGCTGCGCGAGGAAGCCTGAGTGCAAACAATAGTCGCCTTCTTTGAGGAGGCTTTCTGGGGCACCCGCTATGCGGGTGGAGAATCACTTTAGCAATATTCCCTAATCCATTTTTTTTAAATGGGTTATTTTTGTGAATCCCTCAATATATATCGATTTGCAACATTGAAAATGGTTGACTCAGAAATAAGCTTAAATCCGAATTTTTCATAAAAACGGACATTTCCATCCAGATCTGTTTCCAGGTATGCCTTTGCTGAACAATTATCCACTTCTTTGCAAAACCGTTGCATCAATTCAGTGCCAATCCCTATTCCCCTGTGAGATGGCAGAACGCCGATAGGACCAAGGTGCCAGTGTTGTTCAACCGGGTCATGCTCTGCCCATTCTTTAAACCAGACAGATTTTCTCCAATTAATATCATTTTCATCTTCAGGTATATCTGGATCATCAATTGCTTGGCCAATGCACGATTTCATCTTCATGACTCCGATGATTTTTTTGTTTTCCTTTGCCAGAAAGACGATGCCGGGCAGGTTATTGAAGAGGTCAAAAAACATTTTTTCGATTTCCAGACGTTCATTTTCGCCATTACCCTGAAAGACACCAATGTGGTGTGGATTGTTGAGCATGGCGATGCTGAGTACTTTCGCAGCGTTTTGAATGTCATTTTGTTCCAAAAAAGAAATATGAAAATTGCTCACGTTTACTCCTTACACTATTTAACATAATCATCAAAATGCGCCGGCATCGATCGGTGTCTTTTGATGGTTGAAATATATAAAGCAATAATCAAGGGGTGATCACAGCTTCTACCACGGGTTTACAGCCGAGAACCTTTTGCAAACTAAGATTTATTATATACCGATAATTCCAAATTGGCTCGGTATTCCTATATCAGCTTAAGTGACAGGTTATCCCACATTTTTCAAAAAGAGCGGGTATCCTCGCTGCCATTTCTGGATTTTTGGAAACAAACTCCACAATACTGAGTCCAACAATTTTGTAGCGTGAATTCATCTCTGTTAAAATAGGACCAAATTGGTCAACCGTAAGTCCACCAGATACTGGGACCTGCGCACCATTAAAATCTTCTGGGTTGAAAAAATCCAAATCTAAATGGATATATAGATTAGAAGATCCAGAACGCTCAACTGCTGCACGCATTAGGCTTAAATCAGTTAAAATTTCTGGGGGGATGATAGAAATATCCTCTGTAGATGCATACGTGGCTTCAGGCGTATCCAAGTCACGTATGCCTGCCAGGGTAACTTGAGATGGTACTAATGGGTGTGGCAGCAATTCCAATATATTAGAGTCACCTTCACCGAGTAATGTTCTTAAAACCATTCCATGGAAATGACCGGATGGGGAAGTCTTGGGCGTATTCAAGTCTCCATGCGCATCGAACCATAGAACCGCCAAATCACAATGATAGCGCTGATTTAAGTAAGCAACGGGCGCAATCTCTGATCCGCATGTCCCACCGATCATAAATATTTTGTCGGGTTGTTCTGCATTCAGGCGATCAAATACATATTTTGTGTTCTTAATAATAGAGGAACGTCCAAGAATATTATTCTCGACGAATAGATGTTCTTTTTTGGGAACATCAATTTTGACAAACTCATTACCTTGCATGAAAACCTCATGCATTGTAAAAGCGCCATCGCTTGCATGATGGTCTATGCCGAAACCTTGCCATTCAGGATATAATAATTTTGTAGCTTTCATAATGCCTATGGATGACGCTAATGTCTGGCGTTGCCCGGATTAACACCGCGTTTTAAGTTATCCATTTCAATTTTCTAACAATCTGTCAAAACGGCGCAGCTCCGGGCTATCACACGAAAGGACAGGAGAGAAAAATCGTTTTTATTGGTCTTTCATTTTCTCAAATCCTTCAGCCACCATGCTTGGAATAAACTCTGTAATTTCATAATCAGCAATACCCGCTTTGTAAGAAGGGTCTTTTCTGAAAATCATTTCAAGCTCATTTTTTGTTTTGACATTAGATAAAATGATACCACCCGTTCTCGGAATTTTCCTTCCTGATGCAATAAAATGCCTGTTTGAATATTGATCCTTTAAATAGGTGACATGCGCACCAAGATATTTTTCTACCTCTTCAAGCGACGCTTTATAGTTTAATGATATGATAAACATTCATTTTCCTTCTGTGAATATAACAACACTTATTGTTTTAATTATTCTTTTTTGCGAATGAAAGCCCAACGCCAAACAAAATCAGGAAAGCCCCGGAAAGTCGTTCAGTTGTTTTCTTGAAATGATCATTCTCGAAAAGTTTTCCTGTTGTATCGCCAGCGTAAGCATAAATGATTTCAATAATGAAGGAGATTAATAAAAAACCGCCACACAAAATAACGACCTGAGGCCATATTGCTATTTGTTCGTTCAAAAACTGTGGAAAAAAAGCACCTGCAAATAATAAACCTTTGGGATTGGTAGATGATATGATGAAACCCTTCAGGAAAAAATTGTTGCTTTCATCCTCATGTTTGTTGCCAGATGGTGTCGTTTTAAAAGATGAAATGATTTGGGATGTACCAAGATATATCAAGTAACAGACCCCGGCCCATTTTATTATGACAAACATTGACGAAAATAGAGAGAGCAATGCCGCTAAACCTGATAAAGACAATAAAAACAAGAATGAGGTGCCAAGCTTTATTCCTAAAATAGTGAATAAACTTTTCTTAAACCCATATTTAATGCTGTCATTTATTATCAAAATGATATTTGGGCCTGGAATTGAAACAATAATTATAATCGCGAGTATATAGGTCAATAAAACTTCAGAATTCATACTTCATCTCCAAAAAAAAATGCCCCTGCTAACTTACCCAAATCGGAACTGGGATAATTGAAAAATCCCATAAAAAACTGAGCAAAGCCAACAATCACGGCCCCTATTAAAAAAGGGTGTATTTTCTGAGTCAGTTGAATTTTATGTGGATCATCTTCGGATGCGTTGCTTGTTAAATGTTGTAAATTAAGTGGCCAAATCGAACGGACATTATTAAATCAGGAACGCTGAACCAGAATATCAATATTTCACGGACGTCCCGGTAATTGAATTTGAATGGATTTGGGGTCTGACCACGCTATCTTATATAAATAGCAGAAGATATGTTCCACACGCAAGTGTCATCATTGCTTAGCGATACGTTTTCACGGGTAAAACGGGCATTGTAAGCTGACTGCTGTTCCCGGAGTTGGTAATTTTCACCCCTGCGGCTTATGCTTCGGCCTTTCACCTGGAAACCAAGCTTTGCTTTTATCTTTTCAATGAATTCTTTACTGCCAACAGCAACGCTTTGTGCCCATTTGCCTTCGCGGACATGCCTTTCTTTTCTTAACGCTTCTTGAATCCAGCCACCATGCGTTTTCTTTAGTTCAGCAACAGTTTTAATATTCAGAAGTTGCATCAACCTCTTATAATTGATCAATGCGTATCGTTGCCTGGGATTCTGTATCTCATTATACTCGCTGTACATCCAGTCTGATGGACGACACCGGCACGTACCATATTCAGGTCAAGATAAACGATGCACCGCAAAAGGTGATCATCCCGCGCGATGGCTGTCGCATGGTACCGGTCTTCCCAATAGGCCCCCTTTCGGTTTTTGCGCCTATTGTATTCCTGCGCTGTACGACTTGCAACCAATTGCATCGATCTTGAAATCACATCTTTCGAATCATCATCAGCTACGATCAGGTGAATATGGTTTGAAGTGATCATAAAGTTTAAGACAGACAATCCGTATCTTTTCTTTGCTTGGAACAGCCAATGCATCCAGCGCCGCCGATCTTTCGCAAATTTCAGAAGGAATTCCTCTTTATGGCAACGATTTATCGGGTCGAAGCCGAAGGCGTAGGCTGATGAGTTATGTGCCATATACCCTGGAATGAAATGTCGTCGTGCTCGTGGCATTTTAAAAAATCTTTCTTAAAGGGCCTTTTTCACACTTAAAAAGGTTATTCTAAGTATCAAATAATGGGCCTGCTTGAAAGTATTATTCTATGAAAACTGTTGGTTGTTGTGGTCAGACCCCTGAGCGCAACCTGAGCGCAAACCTGAGCGCAACGAGATTCATGCCTTGACAAGGGGCCTTAATGGGTGCCCCTTTCTCTTTAGTCGTTATTAAGTTTCTAAGGTTTTTAAGTCAGCCGAACATATTGCGGTTCGTGACAACTAAAACCATTCAGCTTGTAGCTGCACGACTTATAGAGGATGCTCTATTTAGATCATCATTTTGCCTAAAAGAAAATATACTGGAGGAAGCTGATACTGCGGTGTATCTTCCTCGAGTGTAATAAACTCTTCCAAATTACCCGCACCACTTACTCCTTTTCCCTCAACTTGTGCATTAAATTCGTACAGTTCGCTATCTAAAATTTTGTAAGAATCACCAAAAATAATTTCTGTAAAACCTTCTTTTTTCAATACTCTTTTAAACAGCGCTTTCTCTTCAGAAGGTTCAAACTGCCTTTGTATTCTCCCTTGGTTCACTCCTGTAAAAACCCAAGCCCAGCCACAGTAGGCAATTACCAAATTTTCATCTGAAATGGCGTTAATCCCTTCCCCCATAAAAGACCAGGTTATAGGGTTAACGAAACCTCGTCCTTTAGTGCCATCAGGCATTTCATAATTCAACAAATGGATCGTCTCTTTTCCAATACCGATAAAGTTGGCTGTATAAGCACGCTTATAGAGTATTTTCTTGGGCTTCACACCCATTTCACCTGGGTGAGAAAGCCATCCGGAAAGTTCTTGAATTATTTTTTTCTTATTCGCAGAAAGCATAGAGAGTTTCTATCGTTATAATTGTAAAGAAGTAACATTTTATTATCTTAATTATATTTAAATAAATCGAATAATATCGTGTGATGTTCTGGAAATTGCAACCGGAACGTTTCTGTTTGGAATCTCTTCAAGGTTCTTACATACTGCTAAGATAATTTGGCAATCTAGATATAGTTCCATTAATATTCCTACCCATACCATAGCAATCCCTTCCAGTCCATCCATATAGCATTCTATATTGACTACGATTTTGGGTAACTTGAAACGTGGATGTCCTTTCTTTATTTTACTTCCCAGCCACAAATTAGAGTCATCTCTATAACTATTAGATTTGTCATTATAATCGTCGCACAGTATAAGTTGGCTCCGGCCAGGGTTCTTTCCATATCCGCCATGGTCATAATTGTACCACATCGCTTTGATTCTATCATTGTTTTGGGCACGATCAAAACTTTTTTCAAATGAGGGTTTTATATCGACCTGAAAAGATTGTATGAATTCAGCAACTTCTTCTTCAAATGAAGGCCTGGTCTTAGATCGAAAAACATTTGTAAATTCAGCCACATCAGATATGTTTTTTTTGAAAAAAAGCTTTTGGGTCCATTCTGGATCTTCAAGATTTCGTAAGAGCTTTTTATACAACAATTCAAAGCCATCCCAATCATGCAGATTAATAAAGTCCTGATTTATCCGAACAGCATCAACATCTAACTGGGCAAAACCTCTTGACTCTGTTGTTTGAATCTGTTTAGAAAGTTCATTATAATAGTCTACCATAATTATTCAATTACCTTTTTCTCACACTGTTAAGAAATAAATCACCAGTTAGCAAATCACCCTTGATTTTTGATAGCTCCACAAGAAGCCCATCTTTACCACCTACCGCTGTAGCGCCTGGTTATCTGTGTTTTTTATTTCCATTGTTCTTCGATCGCTTTCTCAACCACTTGTTCTGGATTTATACCTAATTCTTTCAATTTTTTCTTGTAAATTTCTAAATGCCACCAAGGGCAACTCGGATCACTACATGGCTCATCAGGGTCAACCTCGTGTTCATACTCAAAATGAAAGCAAATCCAATGCATTTTTTCAAATGTTTCATAATGCTCTTTATTCTTTTCTACTGGTTGACCACAACGCACACAAATCAAATTTTTAACACTATTATTCTGCATTTTTTACTCTTTTATTTTCAGATAACGCCTTGCTAATGGGCTTGCCGACTTAAAACTGCAAACTCCAAACCAAGAGCATAACCCACCGAAGCTACAAAACACAAATTACAAACCCTGCTTAGGCAAGTCCAATTTTAAGCAAATTGTTGTGTTTTTTATTTTTGAACTCACCAGAACTACGGGGGTGGAGCATATTAAGTTGTGATTTTGAATACTATTATTTTTTAAAAAAATCTTCTGCACGTTTGCCTAATTTAGGTAATTGACCAAACTCACTTTCAATACCTGTTTCTAATTTCCATCCTTCAGAGGAGCCAGGATGCCCCCAAAGTTTTATTTTAAAGGCTACGCTCCCCAATGAAGTGCATGTTGCTGAAATAAAAAAGTCTTCTTCGATAGAACCCCATGACTTTTCTCCTTCCCAAGGCTTTGTTTCTTTCGCTAATATTTGAAAAAAACCTAATAGCGTTTTTATATCAGTATATGCCCATACTTTAATAGATGCAGTAACATCACCTTTTATCTCGATATTAAAATATTCTTTATCTAAAGAGCTAAATATAAGTTCATTACTCGATATCGTTGAATGTAAGGTAAACAATATTAACTCCTACTTAGGTTAATGCTTGGATTAAGATTTTGCGTCGCAGACACATAACGCACTAAGCGGACTAAAATGGTTGGCTATAATGTGGAGCGAAGCGGAACGTAGCCAACTATTTTAGTTCCGTTTAAGTGCCTTGTTGGACAAAGCCGCTACGCGGCAAGTAAAACCCATCCAGAATTATTATAAATATTGCAACCTCCTGTCTTTTTGCAATAAAAAGAGATGACCTGTCAATGCAGACAGATAAACTATCTTACATTCAGGAGGTTACAATGGACACCAGCTTACCAGAAAACTCGCAATTCATCAAGTATTACGAAAAGCATCTAAAATATCTAAGGCTTAAGGGGTTGCGGCCAGAGACCATCGAGGCGTATTCTCGGGCCATTCGGCGTATCGGTAATTATTTTGATGCGAAAATTGACCGGCTTTCCCTTGATCAGCTGCTGGATTATTTTAATGATCTTTTGAAATCGCATTCATGGAGCGCGGTCAAACTTGATCTGTATGGTTTGAAGTTTTTCTACACCAACGTGTTAAAAAGAACCTGGGAGGATATTCCGCTGATAAAACCGCCCAAGGGGAAACGCATTCCGGATATCTTGATCATCGAACAGGCCAATCAGCTTTTTTCTGCAACCAACAAATTGAGCTACAAGGTGTTTTTCTTCACTATTTACAGCATGGGGTTGCGTCTGGGCGAAGGGATTAAGCTGACGGTAGGGGATATTGATTCGGTTCATATGCGGGCGCATATCCGCAATGCCAAGGGCAATAAAGATCGACTGGTGCCGCTTCCTCAAAATACGCTCCGTGTCTTGAGAAATTTCTGGTCGGTTCATCAACATCCGGTATTTATTTTCCCCAACCAGAAAAGAGGGTTAAAAAACGCTCATCTGGTGGATTCACCGCTTGAAAGAGGGGGGATCCAGACGGCCATGAAGGCGGTTGTACAACAGATCGGCATCAAAAAAAAATCTCATGCCATTCCCTGCGGCACAGTTATGCCACGCATTTGCTGGAGGCCGGCGTTGATCTGATTGAATCACAAAAGATCCTGGGCCATGTCAGTCTGCTGACCACCGTCAAATATACCCACCTCACCTTGAAAACCCACACCCACTCCCGTCAAAAAATTTATGCGCTGATAGACCGCTTTACACTCAACTGGGGAGGGATAAAATGATTCTTCTCTCCTCAATAATAAATACGTTTGAAGACCGGTTTTTTAATCGATATCGGTCGGCGATCCTGCCATCTCATAAAAAAGTGCTCCGGATGATGAAGCGTTGTAGAAAAGCGCACGGCCCGTATATGCTGGCCCGATGTACCGATGAGCACTGTGGAAAGCTGAGATATATCCCCCATTCATGCGGTCACCGGAGTTGTCTCCACTGCCAGAACCATGAAGGGTGGCAATGGATTGAAAACCAGCTGAACAAGCAGCTTCCCGCCGAGTATTACCTGCTTACCTTCACCTTGCCAGGCCAATTGCGCCAGCTTGTCTGGATGAATCAAAAGCGAGTTTATTCCCTGATGTTCCAATGTATCCAGGAACTTTTGAAAACGTTTACCCGTAATGACCGGCAGCTGCAGGGAACAGCCGGCTTTACGATGATCCTCCACACTCATTCAAGACGGCTCGATTACCATCCCCATATACACGTGGTGATACCGGCAGCGAGCATCAATCCAAAAACCGGGTTATGGCGAGTCAAGTCCGGCAAATATATATTCAGTCATAAAGCCCTGGCCAGGGTCTTCAGGGAAAAATTACTCAAAGCGCTTGTGGAAAATAATCTGCAAGTACCCAAAGACTGCCCGGATAAATGGGTGGTTGATTGTAAAAACGTTGGAAATGGCGATAAAGCGTTCATCTATCTTGGGAAATATCTTTACAAAGGCGTCATCCAGGAAAAAGATATCCTGCAATGCGACAACAAGATGGTCACCTTCCGGTATATCTGTTACAAGAC
>JAUTBQ010177432.1:0-11234 GCA_032361185.1 Lepetodrilus ovalis
GGTAAATAATGTTACATGAGCTGAATTAGGTAAGTTTGTCAAATAATTTACAATGAACTTAGTAATTTAGCATTGGCAATATAAGTAATTGATGGGAATTTTTAATTACTAGCATTTTCCATAGAACCGTAAAGCTCCAAAGTTCTACATTTAGACCTAGGGACAATGAAATTTCTCTCATTTCGACAAATAAACAAAACAAATGAAGATGAAATTAGTTTAAATATAAATTAGTTTATATAACAAATTTCATCTCAAATATTTAAATTTCAACAAATTTATAGACCTGTGACAGAAAAAGTGGCATCTTTTGAGAATGACTCATATAGGATATCTGTTTTTCCTTTCTTCCCTCAATTGGAAGCCAACGAATCAAGTGAAGCAGATCTCCTCACAGAAAAGGAAGTCTGTGTTGATACAAACTACTCACTTTCTCGGCTTCCGATCTCTTGTCCATCTTATCGCGGTCTGTTTTGTGTTTTCTGTCAGCCCCCTTTGGCTAAAACCAAAGAAAGATATTGTTAAAAATCTGGCTCAACTCAAAATATCATCTGGAGAATTAGCCATTGGGATGTTATGTATTTCACACAGAGTTGTCTCACCTTGAAGACCTTGACCTGGCAGGAAGCGCAGTGCAGCAGTTTGGAGTCATCGCCCTGGGAGTACGTCTCAATCTGGATCCGGAATGGCACGCCCTTTTCGCCGCCGTGTTTCTTGGCTGTGAACTCCGTGGAGATGCAGTGTACGCGGATGTAGACGCCGGTCTCCTTCGTCGGGTCCCAGATCAGCTCCGTCTGGTTCAGTCGTATGTCGTCCTGATGAACGTCCACCAGCGCGTAGGACAGCGGGACATCTGTAGGACAAGAAATCCGCCATTGAAGAACGCGAATTCAACCCCTGTATACACTGAGTTCAAAGCTGACACCAGTAACAACGAGCTACTCACCGATATCCAGGATCCTCTCGCCAGGGCGATTCCGTTTCCACGCATCAATCTGTTCCCGTTCCATATACTGTAGTCGGCGTTCATGGAACAGAACCTTGATCTGACTCTGGAATATACATCAGGAAAATACATCAACAGCAGAACATACATCAGTGAAATACATCAGAGAAATACATCAACAGCAGAAGATGCATGCACTGAATCTGGGCTACGATCACAATGGCAATGACCAATTATACTACAGTAGCAAATTTGTAATAAAACAAATGTTTGAAGTCAACTTACACGGAGATATTTCCCGCGTACATCTGACAGGTCGCCCAACTTCTTCAACTTGATTTCATACGACTGTCCTGTAACGAAACAAGACAAAACAGCATTAACCCTCTCCCTGCTGGATTACGCCCGCACCCCGGGCGATATTGATAGGATGCACTGTCTGTAGAGTGGCACTACAGTTATCATCCTTGGTCTGTCAGTACCAGCCGGTGCTCGCAATTTACTGCAACGTTCAGCGATACGGATGTTGCGGGTTTCCTCCTGCCCTAAACTGTCAAGTCGTGATGTTAGTGAAAGATTCTAGAAAGCAACTATAAACCCCATTATAAAAATTAAAAAATAAAAACATACTCTACTGCTTTAGGCATGCCTGGTTGTCTGCAGCAGGGAGAGGGTTAATTAACCCATTGATGGAAATTAACACTAGCCCGCAAGCCCGGGCCATTTCTCCCAATGCTATAGGTATCCTAATGGCTAGTAGAAATTCATATTCGGGCTAGTAAGTTTTATAGGTAAGTTTCCATCGCTGTTAACCAGCGTCCAAGTTTACCTGATCTTGTCTGGAACTGCTACAATTCACAGCATACATTTTGATATTTCTCCTTTGCAGATATTATCTAAATAATGGTAATTAGTTGTAGGACAACAGTACATACCCTGGTTAAGGTAGGTCAAGGTCTCCTCATTCGTCTTGACAGCAGGGGATGTGGCCGCACCCAGAATGTATTGAAAACTACAACAGACAGAACCCAGTCAGTCAATCCGTGGAGGGTAGAGATAAATACACAGGTCAAAACACCAACATCCAATGATAGCGATTTGGCAGGCGTTAACGGACGTGGAAACTCTAAAACAATTTCTTTTAGCAGTCTTGGATTGTAAATATATTCCATAGATTTTTGTGTATTTTCCATTGGTATTCAGCAGTGTAAAGCTAACTTCCAGCACTGTAGACTGTAGGCCATATTCTGTTATGACTATCAGTACATTGGTAAGGAATCCTAAACGTCCACTAGTCCTCACAATATGTACATCACTGAGCACCCTCTGGGGTGGTATTCTATAAACAGCTTAGTCAGCAAAACACTATCTTTGCAACGTATTTTAACCAAGTTTTATACATTTGGTTTAGTCTGTAGTTTTAGACTTAGTTTTGATAAAGTCAAATACAGAAAACTAAGTTGTTGTTTTTTTGATGACTTAAGTTAATTCAGAAACTACACTGTTTATAGGATACCGCCCCAGAACTGCTGCATATGTTCAGAGTTGGGTTATATATTCGCGCGCTGCAACAAGATTTTCTCGACTCACCCATTCTCCAGATTCTCCTGTTTGAACACTGGCAGTGCTAGCAGAGCTTCACTGAAAAGAGGCATCGTCAGAGACATTAGCCAGAATCAGACATTAGCCACAGTCAGAGACATTACCAGCACTGAACAGAATTTATATAGTAAAATCATATCATTATTAGTTAACATTAATCTTGTTATTACTCGTCAGTAATAAACCCTCTAAAATCCCTCTTGTAAGACTAGAGTAAATGGATATCTGACATATATCCCTAATAGGTGTAGTGTACTCCATACAGTGAACCTAGATCCCAGTAATCATGAGCACTGTAACCCCTGACAACGAGTGTGGACCAATGAGAAGACAGCACCTCATGTTGTAGCTGGACGTCCCCAGCTCTGTGCCCAGACCAGACAGAGACCCATCAAAGTCCGCGGCCAGACCGCCGTCGATGTCCCATGTCGTGAAGCCCGACGTCGTGGTGTGCAGCCCCGCTGTCGAGATGTGCAGGCCGATGTTCAGCTGCCGTCAGAATGAGAGATGACAATAATAATAATCTATTACACAAAAATAGTGTGAATAATGCTAAATATGCAGGGGAGACAACTCACCATACTATAGGAGGATGGTGTGACACAGATAGGGGAGACAACTCACCATGCTGTTGGAGGTGTGACAGATAGGGGAGACAACTCACCGTACTGATGGAGGATGGTGTGACACAGATAGAGGAGACAACTCATCATGCTGTTGGAGGATGGTGAGACACAGATAGGGATAGGGGAGACAACTCGCCATGGAGGATGGTGTGACAGCGATAGGGGAGACAACTCACCGTCCTGTTTAAGGATGGTGAGACACAGACAGGGGAGACAACTCACCGTGCTGTTGGAGGATGGGTTGGTGGTGGGCGTGGCGGTGGTAGCGGAGACGGTGCTGTTGTGCGATGTCTTCGTCCTCTTTCCCGCCCCCGCGCCGGTGTCATCATTCCACGTGAAGGACGTTGTGTGAGGCGTTCTGGAAATACACAACACAGATCAGACGCTAGATGCAACTGTTGGAAATGCATGTTGACAAAAATAAAACATTTAACACATTTAACAATCGCCTGCTCGTCTGGGCCAGTTCTCCCAATGCCAAAGGTATATCCAAGGGCAAGTAGAAATGCACACCATTTGTTATATTTGTATCAATTGTCATTGCCTATGGGCGACATATTCCTGCTGTGACAAAGCAATAATTCAACCAAAAAACTATTCGGGTGTGTACGTCTTAAAGTTGTTTCTATACTGTAAAATAAAATATTACAATACGTTGCTTACCTAATGTTTTACATTGTTTGTTTTTTCTGTAACTACAACTAACAAGCTGTGATAAGTGGAAGAATTTCTTGGAGTGTTAGTTGTTTTTGGCCATATTTGTGATCTCCTATTTTGACATAATTGGTTAATACATGCAAAAGCATCCAACCAGATATGTTATGAATGCTTCATGAAAACTGGTGTTCGAAATTACTGCTGGCTCAGCCATTTCTCTCATTGCTAAAGGTATCCTAAGACTAAGAGCCAGTAGAAATTCATGTTTTTTGTAAGCATTTGTCATCATTCGGACCATTAAGTTTCCAGCGGTAATTTCGAACACTGATGATGTTTAGAACTGGCTTCCCACTTACATAAAATTACTAATAATAGCGTTTATCTTGTACACATATTGCAGCTAGGTGTGTTAGAGACATCCAAGTTACTCCAATGTCCCAGTTTGTCATGCATTGATTAATACAAACCTTACAAGTAGGTGACAACTTGAACATAGGTGACACATTCGACCGCAAACTGCCTGTACATGTTTAGTAACTGTATGTGTTTTCATCACTGCCAGATTTAATATCTGCATATTTCTCTGTTTTTCATGCATAAATAATGCAGATACATGTATGTGCCTTATCTGGGCTATTGTAGTGATTGTTCTTTTACATAGCAGCTAACAATGGGCAACTTTACACACAAACACACACAATCACAAACACACGCGTACACACACACACACACACAGACAGACACACACACACACACACACACACAGACACAGACACAGACACACACACACACACACACACAGAGTTTACCCTCCACCAATGACCTGCACTAGTTATCTTGGTTACAATGATATAGTTCATGGTAAACAAACAGGACTTTGGACAGTTTGATCTAATCATACTGGCAGGCATTACCTAATTCTAACATGACGTGTATGAATAACCTACAGTGATTGGTCAAAAAGTGCCAGACCCACGAAATCAGACAGTCAATTCGCGATTGAAACACCGCTGATTTAGCACTGAATCACTAGCGCAATAATTCAATTTGTACTCAGATGTCAACAAAAACAAAAACAAGCATGGCGTCGTTTGACCATAGGAATGATAGGATTAAGGATAGAAGAAATAAAAGTGATATGAATGAACTGGATCCTACATGATTCGATGAACCATTTGTTGCAGAAGAGATTCACCAAGAAACGATACCCTATCTACACTATCACTGACGACACCAGGTAGAAAACCATGCGTAATAATTTAATACAATAACATAATAATACTAAGCGGGCGACACAGTAAGCAGCTGATAAATGAGAAAAAAAATCATGGCAAAGGTGATCAAATGCCTTCACTTTTACTACAAAAATTTGGCTGGATTTTGGTTGCAAAATGTATTTCACATGTTTCATGAATTCACAGACATCGAAGCTCAATTTAACAACCAAATAAATACATTTTGCAGCGATAAAAAATAACACTAGTCTGCTAGCCATGCTAGCCCAGGCCATTTCATAAAGGTATCCTAAGGACTAGTAGAAATTAATGTCTTTTGTTACTTGTATCACTATTAGGACTAGTAAGTTTTAAAGTTAATTTTGATCCGTGTTTTGAAGACCGATTTTGCAGTAAAATAACCTACTTAATTCATGAATTCATGGACAGATAGGAAGTTAAAAAACCCACCTTATTAACACGAATATATTCTGTCATCCGAATACGGTAATCCAGTCACCAAGTCGGTGTGAGAAACAGTGACACTGACTCAGACTGCACCAGACAGTCAAGTTGTAAAGACTCTCACGGTGCGATTTGTAGCAACTTACACAAGAACAATAGAATTTGATGTGTTGATTGTGATGCAATTCAGATCTAATACAAATGATATAGCACTTTTAAAACGTTCCATTAAGTTCAGGGTGGCTTGCTTGGCCTTTGTCCCACCAGAACTATGTCGTTTCTAGTAAACTTGTTAGTTGCTGTCTAAATTGCTGAATTATATTAATGATTTGTTAAATATGATACGTGTTTGCAAGCATTTTTTGTATTTGATTTTCTTTCATAAAGAAACCTGTTTGGATGTGGCCATTATTAGCCAAATCACTACTTCGTTGAACATATAGCATTACCATGATTACACCAAGATATATTCTGATGTTTTTGTAATCATGTTAGAATTGGAATAAAGGTATTTTGTTTGGAATTTAGCGGTATCAATTTATGATTGATACAATTGAATTCCGAACAGAAGACCTTTATCCCCTAATTAACTAAGCTGGCAAGACTAAGACTAAGAGGTAACCATGGTAACGGAACACTTAAAGGATTTCATTTGTTCAGATTTCATTTGTTCAGGGTTCTTCTTTAGAATGTGTGTTGTTGAGTATGCTCATAACCGTGCAAAGGCACCAAAGGTGCTATATGTTTTAAAAAAAAGTTGTTGTCTGCAGTGCAATTTAACATTTAATCCGCTAATGTATATTTTTTAGAGTATTCTGTAGATGTAGGCATATTGACAAGCTCGTTAACATTTTATGATGCTAATAGATCAATAATCCACCGGATGCTAATATTTAATAATGTTAACATATTGTGATTGACAGTAATCAGCTGGGGCCGTATTCTTGAAACTTCTTAATTTGTGAACTTGAATCTTATTATCTTAGTGAGAAAATATTTCTTCACAAATTAACGTAAGAAGAAAAGCAGTTTGGCAAATTCTTAGTATTTACGAACATCTTAGGACTTACAAAGTTTCGAGAATACAGGACCTGGGCCTGGTAATTAGGGCGTGGACATTAGGAAGTTGTAGATTGACAATTGTGTTTGTAGACGTCACAAGTTTTAGCATGTAGTCAACCAGCTGATCTTCCCAAGTGTCAATGAGTGTTTGGGAAACAGGATAAAAACAACTTCTAGTCTTCTAGTCTCAGCTTGTCAATTTACCACAAGAACTGACCCCAATGCAAGATATACAATTGTTTCAGAAATTCAGTGTGCCACTTTGACAAAATAATAATTTTAACTGTTCAATGTGTTGTTTCTCTTATTCTCTGTGTTATTATTAACTTGAGATACACGATGTTGAAGTGGTAGAGCACATTCGAATGAGTGATACACTGAGTGATACGCTGAGTGATACACTGATAGGCATTGGCGACTTGTGTTTGAAATCCACTCCGCTGCAAACACAGTTTGCAATGAATGTTCCTGCATCTACCAGCGTGCATATTGTGCATCAAAGATACTAGTTGACATTAATCCATCAGATAAGCTTACCCTTCTGGAGAACGAATCATTTCCTCGTCTGCAAAATAGTACTCCAGCCGTCAATAACAAAACTTCTGCACTTACACAGAATATGGAGGATGATGAATGTGACGCAACTTTCCTAACCACTACTCCTAACGGTAAATATGCTCTAGCGGACCTGTACCGGTATACACAAAACTGCGGTGTTGTGGTGGCCCGTTGATGTAATGAACTCTTTACTGCCATCTAGGGAGTTGAGAAGGAACACGAGCACACAGATCCTGGGTAATAATGTAGCACATTTACACGCTGCTTTCAAGGGGCCCAGATGTGTATATAATAATAAAAGTAGTAGTACTACTACTACTAGTAAGTAGTAGTAGTAGTCATAATAATAATAATAATAATAAATAATAATAATAATATTATTATTATTATCTGGAAAATTAACCAAAATTAATGGAGAAAAACCAAATAAATGAAATGATACACAAAAACTTAATTTTGTTTATTATGTTTTTAATTTTAAATATATATTTTTTTTATCTCCAGACCACACGGAGCTCTGCTCATCAATAGCACGGCTAGGGGTAAATACCGAAACGAACTCCGTTACGCGAAACGGCACGAAATAGAGCATGAAACATGGAACGTAATGTAATGATACCCAAGATAGCATGCCGACGTAGTTTCGACGTCTTTTTACCGACGCCGAAACGACGTCTTTCTCGCCAGATTTGCTGACTATGACAGAACAAAACGGAACTAACTGGAACGAAATATAACGGAACAGAGCATATTACGTTTCGGTATTTACCCTTACCCCACAAGCAAGCCTTCTTGTACCAGTAACCATTCAGTGATTCGATAGTCAACGTCACAGTCAGTGTTAGAAATTACCGCTGGCTCGGCCATTTCTCCTCAATGCTAATGGTATCCCAAGGGCCAGTAAAATCTTTTGTAAACATTTGTTATTTGTATCATTATTAGGGCCAGTAAGTTTCCAGTTGTAATTTTGAAGACCGGTCACAGTAAGAGAGACCTCATGGTCGAAGTGATGACATATGAATACTGTTCACCTTACAGAACACAGTTAGCAAGGACACCGTAGGGAACCCCTGGCTAAAACGGAAGTTGCGTTAAGCAACTCCCATTTCTGTCGAGTACAGTCGAACGGGATAGAGGTGCGGGAACTACTGGAGGAACATATATTCAGTCAACTATAATCTATGATTACACATATAGAGTAGACCTCGGATATAACGGTCTCGCATAAACCGGACACTCGCCTATAACATACTGAATCGTAAGTCCCAGTCCCGTCTAACGATAATTCCATATAACATCATCATCGTATTTACCCGTCTTTATATAACGGACAATCGCATATACCGTGCCAAAATCTCTGGTCCAGTCTAATGCATTTCCATAATAATAGCCTCGCATATAACGTACACCTTGCTCGTGTTGCTGCGAACGCACAAAGCAAAACACTACTTACCAGTTTTGTTGTCGGACTTCGTTACTTGTGGTTACAATTTAAAGCAGAAAACAATGTCCCTATCTTGGAAAGGTACGTGGGTTTGATATTTCTTTTGATATGTACTGATGATAACAAGTGACATGTTTGAAAGTTTTAAGTACCAGTACCAGGGATACTTGATTATTTAGTTTATTTTTCCTCATCTGAATTCATTTAACAGCCATGTTTTATTTACATCATCTACATATAATTCAACTTTAGATTCAAAGTGGACCTTACTACTTTCACGAATATCACGACAGTGTGTTGACGAACAGTTGTGCTAGGACTACAGTTAATTTTCATACACTTTCAATGACTTTATGCGTGATCATTGACGTGGTAATTAAGGCCTCTAGTTGTGATGTCCGGGACCTCACTCAGAGCCAGTTTGAAGCTTACCGGTCGTGATTCAGATTCATTCTGTCCATAATCGAAATATTAACGACTTTTGAAACATGACAATTATATCCGTGCTAACAATGTATACTGGTATATTGTAAAATAGATTTATAATTCCAAATATAATAAACACTTGATAAAACACACGTATATACAATTATCTCAATAGATACTTTAGGAACGTATATGTATAATTAAAAGTATTAAATGAAGGTACATGAACAATAAAATATATACTGGTATATTATAAAATAGAATTATAATTCCATATATAATAAACACTTTGATAAGGTAAAATGATTAAAATAGAAGTATAAACGTTACAAGATCACAGCATAGCTAAATAGATCATTATTGTAAAATAGTTGTATAACGTAAAAGATTTATAATTCCATATATAATAAAATAAATTAAAAAAACAGACGTTTGATCTAAAATATATTATAAAAGTTACAAAATCACAGCATTGCAAAATAGTTCATTGAAGGTGCAGGAGCTCGGAGACGGAGTCGGTGTAATCAATGTCCGAGATATTGTAGGCAATGAGGTCGTCTTTCAGTGTTCGTAGTCGTGTGTTCATGTTTCATAATGCTACCTATACGCAGATGATACTGTTCTTTTTGCTGATGCCCCTGACTCACTACAACAAATGTAAACGATTTCCACGACTATTGCACTATAAGTAAATCCCTCCAAAACCAAAATATTAATATTTGGCAGTGGCCCAGCTGATACAAATAAATTATCCTTTTACATTAATAATTGTAAAAATAGATATAGTTAATTCCTACACATATTTAGGAATAGAATTTCATAGAAACAGAAGACATCTGCTCAATGAAGAAACTAGTAAATAAAGTTACAATAGCCATGTTCTGTCTTTTTAAAAAAAAAGCACATAACCTTTCTATGCTGTTAGACTGTATTATTAACGTATTTTATTATATGGTTGCGAAATTTGGGGCTATGAAAATTTAAGTATTATTGAAAAAAATACATTTAAAGTTTCTAAAATTAGCTTTACGGTAGTGGTTGATTTCTTAAGGTATTATGTATTTATCACGCTCCAGTTCCGATTAGGTTTGTCGCGTTCCCGGCCTCATTGAAATGATAAATGTCGCTTTCCCGGGCCGACACCATTCGAGCGGCGGCGTATTACACAATATTTGTATAACCATTTGTTTGCTGCCCGGTCAATGGAGGGACAATTAATACTGAAGTACAAAGCCCGTTGTCACAACATAACGGTTGTACATAGGGGCACCTGTTTCGGACTGAAATGGCATAATTATTTGAAGCATGGTCATAAGGTTTACTTTTTGGCATCTTCTCTTTAAGTACCATGGTATGAAAACTGTACAAAGCACATAATACAGGGCCCAATTAGCAAATATATCACCCAGGCAAACGTATAGGCCTATATGGGCACCCACAATATGTAGTTCAGCATCAGCATTACAGCGAACAAGTAGCTTGTCTGTCATAATCACGATAGTGTCGTCTAAATTAAAACTGTAATAGTATTCATTCAGTCAATTGGGTGTCAACTTTAAAGTTATTCCAATCAGTATTTATTGCTGGCCACGACTTCCTTTCTCGAGCTTCCGTCAACATGTTTATCTCCTTTACAAATCGTCAAATGGACTACACGGTGTTGAACCACGTGATGTCTTCACATTTAGAGAGGGGGGCAATGCCTACCGAAACTGCCCATTCAGAACCTGTAACGTATTTGCTAATGCAAAACGGAAGATATTCAGCAGAAATGCCTAATATATCTCCTGAACCTCTTTCCATGTGTGAAAGTTTGTGTGGATAAATAATGATTATGAAATAGTTTCATACCTCTAAAATAACGTAGACTATAATTATATGATATTTTCACAGTGAATACAGGATTATCATGGGCAATCGAAAAAAGGACAGTAATAGGGATTTTCTTGGCTATTTTCATTTTAGTGGTTTATTTACATGCCGATCGAAAAACATTACAGATCGTATTAACAATCACATTCCAATGTGTAACTGTGTGTAATTTGACTACTGTGCATAATGAATATTCCCCGAATAGTCGCGAATTTAAAACGTAGCGCTGTGTTTTAGGGGTCGGACGAGTCCAAAATTTTGGACTCGAGTACCTGGGTGTTAAGACTCGACCCGGACTCGAGTACCCGAGTTTATCTTTATGTTGCATACTTAAGCATTAAAGTAAATAGTAGAAGTAGTAG
>JAUTBQ010177443.1:0-11234 GCA_032361185.1 Lepetodrilus ovalis
TGTACAAATCAAACGTAAATAGTCTAAGACTGAAATTCGTTTGGTCATTATCTAGGTCTATCAACCGTGATTGTATGCCTTTACATGTGTCAGTTATTGATACTAGTTTCCAAATAGTGTTTCTATTTATTTCTCTTTTTGCATATTTCTTAGGACGCTATTCGTTATGAAATTCAGTTGAGAAAATGACCAACCTGAAACATGGACAGGACATTAAAATTTAGTAAATTATCATTTCAAAGTTGAAGCATATAGATCTACTGATATAGTTCGTTTGGCGTCATAGATTCTACTCCCCATTTTGTTTTCCTTCGCATACAAATACTCACTGGCCGTGTGGCAACCTTTTGTAAACATTTCGACATAATACACGATACATATAACTTTCTGTGAGCGTCATCATGATTAGTTGATTAGGTAATAAAATGCGAAATGGCTGAAACATATTTTTGTGAATCATGATAATGAGTCTGTTCAAGTCAACATTTACGATACAATTCTCTTTTATTCTTCCATATGCGATACTATTTACTTGTATTTTTACGGACACCATTTGTAATGGAATTCAGTTTTACACATGACGAATTTAGCACTGTGACAATTACGTTTGCTAACTTGCGGAATCCTTTGTCATTGCTTATATAAATAATTTTCCGATCGGCATGTGTAAGAGATCACTACGAGCGTGCTTACGTTTTTGTAGTAGATATGAGAGCTTCGTGAAACGATATCCTGGAGCCGATACACGACAGTAGTAAATCAACAGTTTTTCAAAGCGTTTACTTACCCTTGGATTAGACCAATTTGCGTAGACAATTTGAATGCGTTGCAGATTTGTCCACTGGAACATTGCAAATGCTAGTGCCAAGAGAATAGCCATCAGCATTAGAGTACGAACTCTACTCAGCTGCACCACCATTTTTGTAATCCACACCCGCACTGAAAGCATAATGTACAAAAGTGTTTCAGTAAGCCGTTTTGTTACATCTACCATTGTGATGTTAGTACTGTAGATATCGCTTTTGATTGATCTCATCACTACCACTGTGAAGTCATAGCATTGCTATCACGTCACAGTGCAAATGCACAGCATCTTCACTGTAAACATACTAGTAGATTATAAGGGACCGGATAGCCAACTCCTGCTAATTTTCATATGACGATGTAGCAGAAAGAATCTTTCTCTCAGAAGTCTACTGCATTTCCGGTAAAGGGTAAACTGTTACAACGTCACAGTCCTATGGATGTGTCAAAATGAGTATGACGTCGCATCTGCCGTTTATACTTTTCCCCAAGAGATTAGCAAAGCTGTGTTTTGATCATGTTAGACACTTTTATGTAGGATGTTACGGTAAGAAAATAGTGTGTATGCATTACATACTTTATTCATATACATTTATTGAAGATCAACATCCCAATATCAGTGTTGTGTATCGCCATAGTGCAGCAGATTTCAAAGGGAAATCGACGGGTTGAGTCTCATTTGGCGCGTCATGGTGAAACGCACCCCAGGGCAAGTGTGAATTGAATTACATTTCTAGATACGCATTACGCATCGGCTTTCTTTTGGGCAATGTTCAGTATATTTTTCATGGAACGAATCAAGGAACTTGCTCGTCGTCACTGACATCGGTTGGACACCTTATCTGTTTTTGTCTTCCTGAAGATCGTAGTTGTAAAGGGAAGTACTGGTTGAAGCGGAATAGCCCGGAAGGAGCACTCCGGGGTTTGCGAAATGTTACACAATATTTTTTGTTGTTGTGTGATATCTTAACTACTAAATAGAAAAGGAATAGTAAAGGAAAGGAAAACATTAGCATTGTATCATTATCACCTACGTGCATTTGTATTGTATTGACGTCATGTTCTTTCTATTGATAGGTGATGACAAATGCTACACATGCATAATGATTCTATGTCAACGTTATTTTCTCACATTTTATCGAGCTACGTTTCCGAACGTGTTCGTTATCTTGATATCCGCGAAGCGATATATAAACAGGTTACTGGTATTAACACATAAACCGGAAGAAACATCCATGTAATACTTTCGCTTTAGGTAACAAAATACTTTCAATATCGCCTATATGCTATAATGGACTATATAACAGTGGTAAATTCTAAAGATATAGAAGCCAATTTTCGATTAGAAATTCATCACAGATCAATGGGAAACTAAATTTAGATTAGATAGTTGGATCATTTCACAGCTCACGGAAAACTGTCAGACATCAGCAGTAAAACTTGGAAAACCATCAGCTCGTCTTTGTCAATGAACCAGGGACCTGTTGCACAACGATCTTGTGGCGCTACAATAGTTGTAACTGGGCGTCTGCCACAATAGAAAACGTTGACCTTACAATAGTCGTGCAACAGGCCCCAGAACACTAGTTATTGCTGATCTATACCCTCCCATACTTATACAACCTTCATTATATACTATCCTATTTTCGTACCTATGCTTTACATACCTACGATGTTGACTTTTCATTTTATTTGTAGTGACTATAAGCTAAGCTAATAACAATACCCTTATAAATATAGACAAATATAACGATTCTTGATTTATTGACACAGATCTTACCAGTACTACAAGTCTAAACTAATGCTCGTCGCAAATGGGTGAAAGATTCCCGCAGCGACGTTAAACTCCATATTCACTCACTCACTAAACTAATGCTTTCCGATAGTGCGTGTGTTTTGGTGCCTGGTCAATTAGCTCCTGTGTTATTAGCGAATTGTACGAGGACAACGAAGCGGTCTTACGTCAGGCACAATGCTCTTGGCTCTGTTCTCACACGGCGAGATAGGGTCGGACCGTCAGTGGGCGGGGCCACGGCACTCACTGGTTGAGATGACTTATATATATATCCGTGTGTTATCAGTCTTTAAACTCAGTACCTGCGCATCAGTATTGAACAACTAGTTCGATGATCTGCGATCGATCACTGTCTGGCCGACTTCATTGTATTCTCAGGAACTGTTACTCATTGCGATTGTCGTCGCCGTGATTGCTGAGATCACAAGGATAACAACTGATGATATTTTCATAGACAGGTAAATATAGACAATGAACGGCCGCATGGAAATGTTTGTTCATATTGGTAATTTTTCGTAGTGAAGCTTCTGGCTAGGATTGCTCAATTATTAACAAATACTAATGAGTGTATAGGAAAGTATTATCTTAAAAGCTTCCGGTTGTATGCGTACCACCACTCAATAATACAGCTGGGAGGACAGAGTCGTATTGTGTCTAACGTCCAACTTTTTGCAATTGTTTGATTTTGCACACTTTCATTCGTATTACTCATGCTTCCTTAAAAAAATGTTTTGCCTTTTAACCATCAGGCATATTACATTGTTTCCTAATAATATATATGCACCATTATGTATGCATACTATATAAAGTTGACATTGGAATGACAAGGTAGCTACAGCATTGTTGTCTCTTGACCTTTAACCATATCTGTAGTTTTACTGTTACTTTTGTTTATAAAGGTTATTGTTATTATCTATTTGTATATAAGTTAACGCCGAACTTCAAGAAGTTGATATACCATTCTATATGACAGATTCAGCGGATTTTCTATAATGAGTGATGCCTATAGCATGGGGAATACGTCTCCCAGCTTCTTGGCAGGTCACAGTCATGACTTGTCTATTAACAGCCTCCCTGTTTTGTACTGATCGCTCCAAGGACCGACCTTAAAGAGCCACATGCGGTTCCGCAAGATTTACAGCAAACTCACCAGGCTAATGGAATTGTTGATTGAAGTACAGCCAGTATGATAAAACTGCAAAGAAAACTTGACAAATGGAATCTTAAACTGATATGAGAGGTGTTACACTGACACAGAATAATGGTATTACCTATTATCGCATAACATAGGAGTTTGTGAGTGCAATAAACCTGTGTTATAAATATAAATATATTCACTAGTGCAAGAGCACAATGGATTGTCATAATTGTATTCATGTCTGATATCAAAGTCCAATTGGACATATTTTAGACCTTCTTGGGTCTTAATTTATCGAGTATAACGTTACAATATTTCTTCAATTAAATAGGCAAACACATTTATTAATATTATTTAAACAGTTACTTGGAACTATATTTTGTCTACGTGCTTTAACCGAGTTCCCAAGACATTTCCCTATAATAGTAGTGTTTATGACTGAAAAATCGACATTGCAATAGTTTCTATAGTTAAGAGATACATAACATCTCACACACGTGTTCATATAATTATTACTAACTTTATTAAACTCTTTAGCAGAAATGGACTTTAGGTTATCCAGATTTACATTATCTCTGAACATATTACATTAAAATATACCACAATGGTATTCTGTAAATAGTAAAAGGGAAACAAAAGGTATATAATGGTAAACAATACGTGTGCTATTTCACAGCATTTATTATCATCCACGATCACATATGTTTATTGGCTTTCCTTGATGATGGGTTTTGCAGAAAACCGGTGATAAGTATACACAATGCTTGTGCTATTCATTTGGGCCAATTAGTACAACTAATTACATATCAAACAAAATTTAAGTATACTGTTCCAGGATCTAAGTAACAGCAACAGAAACTTTCAACTCAGGTATCCTGGTTTATTGTTGAGCATGACTATTTTTGCCGTGTCAAACACGCTCGGATTCAAAACGTATTTTTTCCCCCCGATAATATGCAGTATTCAGTTAACACCGTTTTTTTTCTCTCGAGAAATACGAACAGTAAATAAAAAAGCTTAGTGACGAACAATAAATGATGTAAGATCCGCGCAATGCAAAGACGTCCTCCATGAACTGAAGGATCTAGGTTACTCATTAGGTCATCAGTCAGGGAAATAGTCCCACAGGCATTCTGTATATAGGGCCAATTTCATCCTAGAAAAGCCAAGGTCGTATTCCTCCTAGTTAATGCGCTGTCCCAGTGACCCACGGAGAATGTCCCGCTCCCCCGGGCATCGGTTCCTTTAATATATCTGAATTATTAGACAAATCATACCATTTTATTCCAGGAAGTATGTCTGATGTGTAATCGTAAGTAGAACTATAATCCAATATAGAACTAAGGTTATTATTGGTAACCGAATCAAATTTCCGATAACGTTTATTACCGTCACAGGCCTTTAGTATTCTTATACTATAGCCAGGTAGGCTAGTATTTGGTTTTATTATTTCATGTAGAATATTTTATATACTGAACGAAAAAGGAAACTTGATCTTATTTCAGAATTCCTCACCAGAACTCATTGCATATAATAATATCCCAATTGGTAAAATATATCTAGCCCATAAGCTGGTATACCTTTTCAAGCATGTATCGGTTATCCTTAAACCGTGCACAAGTATGGACAAATTTGTGTAAAACATTAAATGCGCATGAAGAAGATCACTCGACCAAAAGAAAATATGAGCAGCATAGCACAACAATAACATGGCTTCTGATCTACATGTGTCATTAATCTCAAGCAATTGTTGACCATTGCCGTATATTATGGTACTTACCATTAATCAATAATTACTAGTAGACCTTTCTTCATACTATGGAATACAACGAGCTTCCGTATGCCCATCGTAATGGAGGTCAACTCCTGGTCATTGACATGGAGCTTGACCACCCCGCGTGTGCTCAATGCCTCGGTCAGAACAGCCTTACGTTTCTGTATACAGAAGCAGTTCAATGGTTACGACGTATTTGAGAACAGGTATTGAACACGCCTCAACGCTACCTGTATGAGACATATATCAATCTCGTAATCACATTCTCTCTGTAGATATTATCCCGTAAAGAGCTTAGCGTATAGCAGATCAATATTGAACTGAGTAATTGTCCCTACAGCGGACGTCTGTGGAGGCAATCTGAGATATGTTGTCAGTTCCATAATCTGACGTGCAAGTCTGTGTTTACAGCACATTCACCCCTCGAAATCAGTCGCAGCTGAATTACTTAGATCATTGCCCTGGTATGTTTAGTCTTAGATATGAATTTGATGAATTAACACGCACACGTGTCCATCTACTCTAAACCTAAACCATCCACTTAAAGGATGACATTATGCAGGAACTGTCTTAAGGTAGTGAAAGGGCGTTTTGTTTTTCTTTTACCCACTTTGCTGGATCATATTCGACATTGTGCCATTCATCAACCAGGTTATCCTATATATATGTTTTGCTAATCGTTTGAACGTTAATGACAAAGCTGGAAAGTGTTCTTAGACTGTGAAGAAAGCATATATTGCTGCATTATTACACGAACGTTTATTTAGTGACATTTTATTTGCTTAGACCTCTTCATGCTGGAGATAAATGCTGATGCAATGATATCACACTCTGAAATACATGTCCATTGCCTTCGCATGTGTGTAAAGCGGATATAAGGAAGCATTGGCTATTGTGTCATGGGCCGGGAATGTGTTAACGTTATCCTACTTCAATTCACCATTTATGAATAAGTTTCATCTTCTATTGTCAGGCTTTGCCCGATCTACTGGTATCCGGAATGGACCAGCAACAGGAATATAACTCTTACAAGCACCTCCTGGAATCTGAGAACCTCTCCGCGTTCCTGGAGAACCCCTACAACTTCACAGGAGCCGGCGACATCCTCCACGACTTCGCGGGAACATTCTACACTCACATGAGGTACAGGACCGTGATACTGCTGACGCTGTACGCCCCCATCTTCCTCGTGGGCCTCATCGGCAACATCCTTATCATCTGTACCGTGGCATCTGAGCGTAACGTGAAGAAAGCCAAGAATTTCTACCTTCTGAACTTGGCGGCGGCAGATCTGATGGTGACGCTGTTCTGTATGCCAATGGCCGTCGCCACCATCATCTACAGGCTGTGGATATACGGGGCTTTCCTCTGCAAGGCCATAGTGTTCGTACAAGGTGAGGTCTTGCTATGTGCTCAGTTGTAGCCGGGCACCTAAAAGTTAGTAATTCCAAAACTATGCGCAGTTCCGAATAGATAGATAAAGTGAAATTGTCACATTCTTATGAACAAAAGTATGAATTGGCACTATTTTTTACCTTACATCAACTTGGGGATATATTGTGAATGAAACATCACTTCCAAAAAATAATAAATTAAATGATTCAGACATACTTGTTTATTGTATGTATAAAGAATTTCAATTAATGCTTACTTCGTAACTTCAATTTCAGGTTTCGCCGTATCCAACAGTATCTTCACATTGACTGCTATGAGCATCGACAGATATATAGCCATTCAACATCCGGTTACAGCCCATAGAGTTACTTCCCCTGGACAAGCCCTCGTCATCATCCTCATAACATGGTTTGTTTCTGCAATTTTCATGGGACCATTTCTTTACGTTCGTAAGATAGACACGCTAGAGTTACCGGAAATGACGGTAATGGAGTTCTGTATTGAGGACTGGCCACAGGATTATGATAGACAGGCATTCGGAGTGTTCATGATGTTCATGATATACATCCTTCCTGGCGCCACGCTGGCTATCTGCTACGCTCACATCGGAAAGACGCTTTGCACTAACGACATCTGTAGAGAAAGTTCCGACAGCAGTACGAAAAGATTGTTCTCCCGGAAACGTGCAGCGCGCATGCTCATCATCCTGGTTGTGATCTTCATGATCTGCTGGCTCCCGTACAACATTACGTCTCTCAATATTGACATAGCCGAAGACAGCGAACCCGTAAAGTTACTTCCATTTACATTGTGGCTTGGGCACGCACACAGCGCTGTGAATCCCGTGATGTACTGGTTGCTGAATCGACGGTTTCGTGACCGAGTCAAGGGGATGATGCAATATATCAGAAGAAGCAAGATGTTCTTAAGCTCTCCTACGCCAGACTATGTCTAAAAAATTACATTGCAATGTAGACAATTAAACTGATCCAAATTCTGATTATTTTTTCAAGAGTGTGTTTAGAGAGTGCATTTGTGAAACACTTGTTGCTGGCAGAGTGATATTCATTGTTTGTACAACGAAAGTCATTGGTTTATGATGTAGATACTGGGACTACAGAAAGACATGGCGACCGTGTTCCTTCAACAATATGTTTGTATCATCCACAGACAGCGCCGGAGCCATGTGAATTATGGTCTGTGAGTTAATTACTCAGCATAATAGTGTTCGTAATATGACTACAAAGTCACTGTTGGGTCCAAAGACTAACCTTGCTTTCTTCTACATGACCAGAAAGGGCTTCATCAAGAGTAACTTTACTATGGCCGTTCATTGAATAGATTTCATTGCATCAATGGAAGACTATCCGGTCGTGTTTACGGATACTGTCTTGTACCGTGTTACAAAAAAACATTGACTATTGCTAACATTATCTGCAGACATTCAATACGTGAAGACTGTTCCTTACATCAGTGAGATTGTCTTGACACGTCGCAACTGAGAACGCAGTATATACATTATATTTATACCATTTCCATTCACAGGTGACGGAAGAAATAATACCATAATGCTAATTCAGATTAAAGCAATCGTTGAAGATCGAGAAGAAATTAATTGAATGACGTTCTTCTGGAATAAACTGCCATAGTACCATGATGCCATATTTATATAACACATACACGTACATGTAAATAGTAACGTTGACTATGTCCCCGATGTATATGTATGCTTTCGTTTCATTTATAAATTAATCCCAAAATTGTGTGCATAGCATTTCCCATTATGTAGCAATATATACTGTATATTTATAATACAAGCACGTCAGAACTCTCAAAGCGATAACACAGTGTTCATAACTATCTTCATTATCACTCTATACAGCCGAGTTTCCTTCTGATAATTAACTGACTGTCATGATGATACAATTTTTACAACGTAGTATACATATTTTTTTATTACTTCATAGATATTAGATATCTGGGAATACTTCATTGACGGCCGTTAAATATAATTACTTTAAGTTTATATCAATAATTCATTAACAGCACTGAGACAAATCTCCTAGTAAAATTGCATTATTAGAACCAGACAATGTCAATAATTCGGTTAGATATTCGTGGCTTCGTGCCGTCTGATGACCAGTTCATCAGCACAGTTATACGTCGTGGCTATCTCAATTGTTGTAAGTCCCTTTTGTAAGGCAGCTGCAGTATACGTCGTTAGTACTGTCCCCGTTATAATGTCTGCCTTGTGTGTCTGTCAACGTTTGTTCACCAGGTGAGCACGTTAATTATTGCCACGTGGGTTCATACTATGTGTAAACAGGTCTGAAAGGAGCGTCTACGTCATACTAACAACTACCACTTAGTCGACATGTAATTACAGATTGCAACTGATGTAGGTATTTCAAAGTCAAAAACTTCATAGATAATGCCACGTATGCATCTTTGCAACGCTAGAATGTTCTAGTCGAGACAATTTGAAATATAGAAATCGAAGATAATTAGTTTCTCCGGAAACTCGGAGGACGAGTGAGAGCATATCCTTAGACACGGAAGTAACGGTAATTCTCGACATCTGAGACCTTGTCACGTGACAGCACACAACCACATTGTTATTGTAGCGTAGGCCTAACCCAAATAAATTATGAGTAATAACAAAACACGTTGCTTATAAACACGTGGGGTAGGACGTCAATTGAAATGACCATGCCTTTTGACGTAGAGTGATAACACAGGTGCATGTAAACGGATATTCATTATGTCAAGCTCAGTAGTTAGTTCCCAGTAAACAAGCAGCCCGTCCTCTAGTGCAGTTGTTTACGAAATATTGCCTTTTCTTTCAAACATTGTGCGTATATCATTTAACTATGTTTGAAAAATAACGATCTCAATGTAACGTACACATACTGTATATATGAATCCTTCTTGAAATGTCTTACGTCTGTACCTTTTAAATGCTATCAATTTGAAATCGATTAAAAAATACGTTGTATGCTGTCCAGAATTGATAACCGGTGACGTTCATGGGATTCGTGGTGAATTACATGCCTTAATTTCAAACCATGATAATATTAACTAATGAGCCACGTAGTCAGTACTATGACCGGTGTGTGTTTGGGGGATAAACAATACCGAGTCATGCCAAATTATCGTTTTACGATTATAGTTTTCCAATATGTTCGTGTAATGTCACAGTATGTATACAGTACGACGTCGACGAGTAGACCAACACAGACACCGTCGTGTCTCGACGTGTCGGAAGTTGTCTGTGATGCTTGATATCTTTTGGTTGTTGTGGAAGCTGAATTTGTACCATTGTGATAAATAAAATAAACTATTACTGACGACGACTGAGTCAATATTGTTTTGGATGAATGGAACTCCGGCAACTACAGCACCTTCCTGGGTCAGGTGGGCCCAAACAACGAAGACAATCTTGCCAATACGTTACCTGATGTTACCCAATCGGAAGTTGTTGGTGAAACAGTACTGGAAACATGGGCAACTGTGATTATATAGTATCTGAAATGATTCTATCTCCGTCAATTTGACCAAACTTATAAATTGTCGTGACATTATCAGTACTAGAACAGTAAATGCTAACATTATTAGGGAGGGGACGTACTTCTTGGACATTCATATCTGGAATGTGATTTGACATTTGCATAGCGATAGCCAATGGAATGTTTAGAATTAAGTCACTCTCAGGTAACTATTCATTCACAGACACAGTAAATATGTGCGGTTCTTTTATTCCAAGTATTAACGGAAACAGGAACAAGGAAGTGATAAATCTCATCACAGGGCGCCAACGTAACCACGGAAATCCCTTTATTCCTTTAGTCAGCGCGTAAATAGGGGAAACTGTTTTTGAAGTGTTACTACTATTGGTAGAACAAGATTGTACTACATAATGAAAGACAAATAGAGTTCTTATTTACGACAGAATGTCTTAATTGAGGAATGATGTATATACTTGAATACGGACATTTATATAGCGTCAAAGTCTGCACCATAACGGTAAGCTCATAGCGTTTACCTAATGTAAAAGCGGGAATGAAAAAAATAACAACAACAACAACAACAACAATAATAATAATAATAATAATAATAATAATAATAATAATAATATATTAGTATACATGATATGTATATTCATTTGTAGAGCGCAGTGCCTTCCTAAAGATTACTGCAGTGTCTAAGGCAAACTGTTTTGGGAGAGCATAGTTTTTATGTTGGTTTTAAATTATTGTAGAGTTGGTCAGGTTATTATATTGAGTGGAAGATTGTTACATTTCACAGCTGCACTATATGCGTGGCACAGT
>JAUTBQ010177454.1:0-11234 GCA_032361185.1 Lepetodrilus ovalis
GAGAGAGAGAGAGAGAGAGAGAGAGAGAGAGAGAGAGAGAGAGAGAGAGCGGCAAAGTCTACGTCTATTTAGTATTAACTATCTTTATCTACCATCATTCAAATGCCATCAAACACACAAAATACATTCAATGCAGATGAAACTGTAAGCAGAATTATAATTCGCAACGAAGTGTAATATTCGATCTATGTAGCAGACATCCACAAAGTAAAGGTATGATAGTATACTATATATTTTACTAGTGCTTCGATGAATTAGCTGGAACAAATTGTTTAGCGGTATGCGTTTAGAGAGACAACTTGTCCTTCCTGTCAACTACGCATGCGTGCACTTTAGCATGGCGATCAACAACCGCCTGGTAGATATCTTGTTTATATTTCGTTATTTTGAACACTTGTAAGCCAAATAATCACCTAAAATGGCGTCAGACGTTACACCAGAGTTAGTTGTGGCTTTGAAGCACAAGGTGTTCATGGCTGCTCGGGACGGAATGGCCATTAGTATCTTCGCAATGCTGTGGAATTTGGATAATGAAATCATCCAGTCCGTACTTACACATTACACGGAGGAAGATGGTCAGAAGTCGACTCCTCTTATTATTGCAGCGAGGAATGGAGAGGAAAAGGTAGTCCAAGTCCTTCTCAGTAACTTCCATGTGGATCACGAGCAGACGGGAACTGTCAAATTTGAAGGTTACGTCATCGAGGGAGCCACCTCGTTGTGGTGTGCTGCAGGGGCGGGGCACTTCGGAGTCGTCAAGCTTTTGGTTGAACACGGCGCAGACGTCAACCATCCTACACTTACAAACTCTACACCTCTACGAGCAGCATGTTTTGACGGTCGTCTCGACATTGTCCGGTACTTGGTTCAGAATAAGGCAGATTTGACAATAGCAAACAAATACCACAACACCTGTCTAATGATCAGCTGTTACAAGAATCACCACAGTGTTGTGACGTTTTTGTTAGAAAAGGGAGCTAATCCCGACAGTAAGGCACACTGTGGAGCAACAGCGCTTCATTTCTCAGCGGAATGTGGACATTTTCAAATAGTAAAAGAGTTGATTAAGTTTGGTGCATCCATCACCGAGAATGACCATAAAATGACTCCTTTAAGTGTAGCTGCAGAATGTAGCAAGAGTCAAGTGGTAAGATATCTTGTCTCTGTACCAGACTGCTCCAGAGTTGACAAAATAGATGCTTTGGAACTCCTGGGTGCCTCATTTGCAAATGATAAAGAGAACTATGATATTGCAAAAGCGTACCAATTCTTGAAATTGGCAATGGATGAAAGGTTTCGTGACCCTAACAATATCATCAGAAAGCCATACTATCCCCCAGTACCGGCCTATGACAGCTGGGTCGAGTGCCAGACAACAGAAGCCTTGGAGGCCATTGAAAAGAACCATGGTGCACTTCATATGGAGTCTCTGACAATTCGCGAAAGAATTCTTGGGCCAGACAATCCCGAGGTTCCTCACCCTGTGATATTTCGAGGTGCCGTATTTGCAGACAGTGCCCGTTTTGACAGGTGCATCGCATTATGGATGCATGCAATGAAATTACGACAGAGGAACAACAGAGCTATTCCAAAGGACTTGCTCAGATTCTCTCAAGTGTTTTCTCAGATGGTGCACATATCCGTAAAACTACAGTTCAAGCATGTGCTCAATGTGTTGGAACATGCCGTGAACGAAATTGATAAAGACGTAGAAAGAATGGGAAGAGAAGATGAAGACTATTTGGCACTTGTGGACATCTACCAAAACAATATCCATACCTGTCTGTATCTGCTTGTAATTGCGCTCCGAGTTGCCAAAACCCAAGATGAATGTTGGGATCTCCACCAAATTGTGTACAAGTTCCTGCGTCTCAAGCCAGTGCTAAAGAACGGTTACACCACCCTCCACATGGCCGTTGACAGTTCCAGCATTGTAGACGACTTCCACGTCAACGACGTCGTTCGTTTCCCGAACGCGTCCCTGACCGCAGAGTTGGTGCGGTGTGGAGCCGATGTGGACGCGCGCGACCAGAGGGGCAACACGCCGCTCCACATCATCGTGCGATACACCAACCCCATCGACGACTTCGACACACTGCATCAGATCATTCTGACCCTCATCCGCGGTGACGCGCACCTGGACATCCGGAACTCGGAAAGGAAAACACCCATGCAGAGCTCAACCACTGGCGTGGCAGAGGTGATCTTGAGACAGCATCACCGCATGTCGCTGAAATGTCTGGCAGCGTCATCGGTCCGGAACAACAACATCAACTACAAGAACTTCATACCGCAAATTTTGGAGGAGTTTATCTTGCTACACTGACAAATGTACTACAGGATGCTAAGCCATTTATTAGTATCATCATTAGATTGTTAATAGATCGTGAATATTTATTGATCACAGTCTTGACTGTTGCAGTCTGTAGGGTGGAAAATACTAGCAGTATTGTTGACAATCTTTAAGTATTGATAATACTAGGAGTATATTTGACAATAAAACAATGTTATTCAGACTAGGGTATCTCCAGTGCATTTATGAGTTTCTTCCTGGCCACCACCATTTCCATTGACAGACATGTGTTCAATCAAGGACTATGTGGCAATAACACAAGGACTTAATTTTTGAATGGCACCATATTATATATGCTCAGTCAGATTTGCACACCATCTACGGTACATGATAGTAAACATGGTAAAGACTGGTAGAAGGTAACCATGGTAACTGGAGTATGCATGAATGTGAAGCTTGGAATGGTAATGTCTGCTTGATGTCATTTTGCAAATGATTACAATATGCTAGCTATCTTTTATTCATATTGTGTTTGTATGACCTAAACTGGTGGTTACTGACATTAAATGATGTTGCTTTCGATCTCTTATCAAATATGTTATGTTATTAAATCTGGTAAGATTACTGGAATGTAATCAAGGTAACCAAAGTGATTGCGCTAATAGGGTCAATTGTTATTTGTGTATTAATACTTTTTGTAGCAGAACAACTGAAATGGCCCTAGATTCTTATATACAGTAATCCTGAATGATTTATCGCTTGTACATGTATCAGATCATTTTTTATTTGGCAATTTGCCACGTATATTATTAAATTTATGTTTGTTAACTTATCATTTACGTAATCATGATCATAATATAGACATTATTGTTTATATTATATTATTATATTTGGTTGTGAATGAAAATTTCTTCCTCTTGGGTGTTTGTATTTACGATTGAATTACTAGTATGCTCAAATTAAAGTACATGTGTTCAGATATTTTGTGACAATTACCTTTTACCTGTTAACCATTCTGTAATTTGAGAATTGTTATTAATGTAATTATGAAGACAGTGAGAGTGTGAACATATCATTAATTGAAATGTTTGGTTTGTAAATGTTTCTATTAATAATATTTTTCCATCCTGCATTTAACATTCTGCATGAATTACTAAAACATATCCAACACAATGTATTGCCCTCAAAATACTAATACAGTAGTTGGTTATAGACTTTAACTTTTTTACACGACAGATAGATTCAGTTGTTGATCTGGGATGGATACCATACTACCGTACTTTAGTTCAGGAGGCTTGACCAGTTGTATGTGTAAACCCAGATGTGGTTACTTGTATAGTCATAATAGTGCAGATCATAGTTTCAAATAGTGGATACTTGCTGCCAAGTTGCTGAAGACTTCCAGTGATTTTCCCCTCAGTAGACATGGTAGAATGGTCACATTATGGTGTATGGCTGATCGAAAGCAATGCAATTTGCTTATGCCAACTGAATATGTTTTACATTTGTGTCTCAAATGTAGTCAGAAATTATCATCAAATCTACAATTCTATGTCATTAAAACAGTTAATGTATAAAATGTACAGATGTCTGCATATTGCATGGATAATATAGAGGAACAGATTACTATCAGGATTATATACACACTCCAATCTCGGTCTTCGTGGATTCTTTGTCTCCTTGCTGCTTTCATTATAACGACTGCTCTGTCATGGCTAACATTTACATGTAGTGTCCCCTCGATATAAGGCTCTTCAATACAGAGCGGTTTCGGATATAAGGCTGGGTCAGATGTGGATCCCATTTTTATCTTTTATTATTTACCTTTACTATTGTATGTCATGGACCCCAAATTCAGCATTATAACGAGGGGACACTATATTTGACATGTGTAGTGTTCCCCCCATATCAGTAAAACGGTTCAATAGCTTTTTATTGAATAATTTATAATGCATAGCAATATGATGTTATGATCTTAATCTCAGGACTAATTTTGTCATGATCTATGGTGTTCTGCCGAGGCAGAGCTGGCTATTTGGTTGGTTAAAAGATGCTCAGGATGGCTCGTTTCGACCAGTCGATATCTACAATGAATTGCTCAAGCTATTTAATACGCGCACAATATATCCTCCAGTTATTCATTCCTGTCATCATATTTTTTATTTCCATTTTGAATGTAAAATGCATTGAAATAGAAGTGTACACTCTTTTCTTTTTTTTTTGTATTCAGTTATCATTTTCTAAATCAGATATTGAATAAGGTAAGCAGAATGACCAAAGAATACCAATTACAAAGTACCAAAAGTAGCCTACATACAGTATTCATCTTGTTTGTGTGGAGGGTCTAATTTAAAGCTATTAAATTATTACTATAAATATTCTTGGTATTGGTCACTTTCATGTAAATACAGTAAACGTCTTGAAGAGGGGAGAATGTTTTGAATTTAAGTTATTCTTGTTTTGTGGGGCAGGTGTCAATATTAAAAGCCACCTTTGTCATAATTGTACTTGCGGTACTATAGTTAGCAGGTGAGTGGTAGATTAGTTAATTTGATTACTGTTTGTACTTGCTGGCGACCATTCTATTAGTAGTTTTTCCTTACGCTAGTGAAAAGTACAAAAGAATTTTTTTTATTTTTTTAAAAATTTTTTGCAATGCGCGTACCGTAATTTGATTCCCGCGTACTTGTCAATTATGTCACTTGCGCGTAGTTTGAGTCCGCGTATTTAAAGTCTTTTACAGTATTTGTTCACTGAAAATGAATGAATATTCTGGTTCTGCCTTTCTTTTCAATCTACTAATATCATTCTGACTGTGAGGTTATGAAACATACAATTTCATGCTCAACTCACATTTTGTATGGGGATTTGTTCAGCAAACCTTTGAGTTGAGCATGAGATACTAGTATATTGTATTTCGTAACCTCTTGGCCTAGTCTGTCAGTGAATTACAACGTCAGCAATCAAAGCTTGCTAGCCTGAATAGTGATACAAATAACAAAAGACATGAATTTCTATTAATCCTTAGGATACCTTTAGCATTGGGAGAAATGGCCCCGGGCTAGCAGACTACTGTTAATTTAGATCACTGCACCTCTGCCTGCGTACGGGTGAAAGATTTCCGCTGCGACATAAACAACACCTCACTCTCTCTACAGATTGAACATGTCGGTAGTAATTAATGTATGTGCATGTAGGTTTATCTCAAGATTTATGTGTGGACTCCTCTTAATATACTGTAGTTGATCTATTCAAATTGTAATGATGCTAATCAGATCATGTATATTGTCTCATAAAATTGCCATTTCTTCTGATTATCAGCTACTAAATGTGCCAAATGATGTTATATATACATGCAATACATATGTACTGTATAAATATAGCAATGTAAACATTATGTTATTATGCACTCTTGTAATTGTAGTAACGAATACTGCTAACATTAAAATTATTATTTCCGTCAAAGTGAATCTGTGATGCTTTCTTTTCGCTTTATGTGTACTAACATTCTACATGGAATGAATAAAACTGTTAATCTTCTATATCAATTTGACTTCTGTTTGCTGTGCCGTTTTATTATTTGCGAATGAATGACAGACTCAAAATATTCACTGGTTGGAGGGATTTTGATCACCCCTGATGGATTTATTAATAATTATTGGAAAGATTTGCTCATAGAGCGACCACGCTCAAACTGTTCTGACAAAGTAACATTGTTTTCATAGACATGCGGCATCCTCAATGTGGTCGTCTTGGAGATGTGGGTAATCTTGCTGGTCATAATGAGATGGACACAATAGGACTTGACCGTTTACCATCACAGGACCTGCAAGTAATGTAAACTGTAGGGTAATGTAGAACAAGAAAAGGTAGACCAAAAGGCTCTGTAGATCGAATAATGCCAATATGGCTATTAGGTACAGTAAACATTGTATATTATCAGGCGTGTAGCTAGGCAGTAGAGATATGTTAATGTGGAAGCACCAGTGTATCCTTTCATGAAGCTCTATTTTCCATCTTATCCACTAAGAGACTGGTAACGCTTGCTTTGCCGATAGCTAATACACTTCTAAGAGAGCGCTACCAGTCTCTTACTTAGTAGATAAAGAGTTTCGTGAAAGTATACCCAATACTGTAACTGTACTATATGCTTATGTTTTGTTTTTAAAATATAATGTTAGATAGGAAATTGATGCGGAAGGGTCTGCGTATCTGCTAATAGGAAGCTACACATCTGATTATCAACCAGTGTACGACCAGTTTTGTATGAAATAATAATTACGTTACTATTATTGAAAAAAGGTTGGCAATAAATACAAGTGGATATTTTATGTATGCTTCAAAACTTCAAATACTAGATTTTAATTTTCTTTTTAAATTGGGGTTTAGAGCCGCTTTGAGGATTCAATACAACAATGTATTATCTAAATGAATAAACATACAATAGATGTTTCACAATTACATGAATACTTATTTCCCGAACACCAGACCTACTTTACACAGACAGATCATACCTTAGTCAGGGGGTAAATCAGGGCCTGCTCCAAGCTTTTACTACAGCAGGAAATGACATAAATCTTGAATTTCCTACAAAACACTATGGGCTCAAAAGCTGAAGAAAAAGTAGCACTACGTAGTACTACATGTGTTGGCTGAACGGCTATCGTAGTACTTCGTAAAGAAATGTAGCGCATCCTGAACGCACCCCTGATACAACCCTTATCTACTACGAGACCATAAGCACTCTCGTATCAATCTCCAATACATGGTGCTCGTGCACTTACAAGAGCGCTTTGGTCTCATAGTGAATACAAGAGCTGTGAGAAATGATACCCAGGTGTGTGAAGGCAAACAAAATGGGCAACATGTTACCGTGTTACGAGCTGGACCGACGTGGTGTCAGTGATATCCAGAGACTGGGTGTATCTGGTCCACGTGGCTCCTCCGTCAGTACTGTAGTACACGGGTAGACCGGGGTAAACGAGGTTCACCATCAGTCTTCTGTCTGTCTCCGACCTGCTGATCCTAGCAGGAATATTTGTAATTACCTCTGAGGTGATTTTTTAAGGATATATGAACAAGAACTCTAGTTTAATATCATGAAGTGACAAAAATATTGAAACACAATATTGAAAATGATTGGTCAAAAATAACTGTCAAATTAGGCTTGAGACCCCAAATAATTATTATTGTTTCCTCCTGTCGTAATTAACTGATATGCCATATGAGCAAAATAATCTTGAAAGCACCTCAAAACCCCTATTAGGACCTACTAACTTTGCTCCAGGTCGTGGGAGACAATACACCATGCCCATCTTCTCCAGTCGAGGCAACTCCTGAGAACCGAGCGTGGCAGCAAATGTCGCCCAATCCTTTGTCCGCAGTGCCAGTCTTTGTGACCTCTCCGTGACCTCTTCCCATGATGCCTTGTGCCAGGCTCTCTCAGCCAGGGCCAGGATCCTGGGTATGATCATCTCCTGGAGCTGCTCGGGAGTTCTCACCAATTCTGTCCACAGGTGCCCTTGCATTCCTGGAAAATATATTCAACAATAATCAAGGGCCACTCGCCTTTTTTGAAAAAAGAAATTCAGCTTAATACAATTGTTAACAACAAATATGTTCCAAATGTCTACATGCTCCAGATACTCCTACGGAACTCGCAGACGGATTGGAAGAAGAATGGCACCAGATTCCTCAAGGCAAGTTCAGAAATTTGGTAAAAAGATTTCCAATAAAAGTGTACTACATAATGACACTATACAGGTTACTTTTCCTAAATGTGATTGGCGTTTACATTTAGGATGATGTTTTGCTGTTTTTCCAAGTGCATTTTTGCCAATGATAGTCTGCCTAGATCCATTATTATATTACCAATAGCATTTTATTCCCCGCCCCCAAATTTGCTTAATTGGCAACTATATGCATGTGTATTATTAAATACATATAAGATTGATTGAATTATTGCTTTATGTTGCAGCAAGAATATCTCACGCATAGGCAACAACAATATAAGACTAAGAATTTCTATGCTTACGTCAATAACATTTGACATAAGATGATCATCCTTTGCCCATATTTCATCTGTAAAGATATTCCTATTTACTTCATTGGAAATGGAAACGAAACCCCACTCATCTCACCATTCTCACCCAGACACTAGTTCTCACCTATGATATTCTCAGGTTTCTCCAGAGCCACTTCACTCTTCTCTGCCTGTGTCTTCAGTTCGTCTGTGCTGACTGGCTCTCCTGTGACCTTGAGGTCGTCGTTGTCATACAGTGAGTCAGGCATGAAGCCGAAGACTTTCTCCGTGTCAAGATAGCGGCAAGACCAGTAGAGCCCGCGGTCATCTGGGTTCGGCTCGTACGGGTGGTCGAAGTACAGGTGAGAGGCTTGGGACATCACGACCTGGGGAACAGTGCAGCTAGAAATTACACATCTTCAAATTATATGTCACTTTATGGACAAGTGATCAATTTAATTGTGTTTTTAAAGAGGAGTTTGCATCAGTAACTGTTGTTCCTGTACACTATCTGCAGTACGATTCCATAGAATAATGGTCACACTACAAGAGACTATTTGCTATAGGGAGTGATGACTCGTAAAGCCACGAATATCCTGTGGAACAGTGTCCAGAAATGCACATATACATGTAATTACTTCATTTTCAAAAATGATCATGCAGTATTTGTTCCTGTGTTATGACAAGCATTATTTGGAATTTAAGGTGCTTTTTTTGTGTGAGTTTAACTCTTTAAACTGATTGTCCATCACCTTGTATCCAGCATTGGCCAACTTGACTGTATCCGATGCCATCCCATTCCTCCAGGCATAGACCAGCACATTCTTGCTCTCGAAGTCTGACCTCCGACACACATGGTTCTTCTTCATGACGATGCCATCCTGCCAAGCGGCCACGTCGAGGCCGTGAGAGTGAGCGATCCTGGCCACCCTCTTGATGAAGTATGCCATGATGTCTGTCTCCGTCTCGATCTCGCCAGCCAATAGCAGTGCTTGACACTTGGGCGAATCCAGAAACGCCTCGTATGGAACCTCGTCCCCTCCCAGGTGGAACACGGTCATGGGACAGATGTCCTTGTGCATGGCCTTGATCTCACTGATGACCTTGTCAATGAAGGTGAAGGTCGTTTCCAAACCCGGGTCAAGGACGTTGTCTGAGAACATTTGTACTGACTGGACCTGAGATTGTGTGTCTGGGTCTGTCAGGAGATACTGCTTCGCCTCACTTTCGGGTCTTCCTTCCTTAAGTAGGCAATGGTAGCGTGTTGTCATGGAAACAATTGCAGCATGACTGTGGCCTGGCATGTCTATCTCGGGAATTACTTCAATGTGGCGACTGGTGGCATACTTCAAAATCTCTCTGAAAATATAACGTATATGTCCAAAATTGATATCCAATATAATATTCATATGAACAAAGTGGGTGCTACAACATAACCCTTGCCTACCCACCTGTAGTCCTCGACTGTGTAGAATCCTGACCCTGGATAAATCCCTGGAGTGGGTCCGGAACCAAGGACAGGATGTAGGCATCGCTCTTCCTTCAGGTCATGACCTCGCTGACCTCCGACCTATGAAGATAAAACAAAGGGCATCCTTTATTACACTTACATATTAGATTTACATGTACCTGAACATTTGAAGTTCATCAGAGCATATGATAAGATATATCAAGTATAAAAATAATTTGTTTTGAACCAATCATGCTACCAATCAGTAGAGAGGCAAGATGTATATAAGATTATTCCCCCAATATGGATAACACAAATATCACAATCTCAGAACTATACAATTGTGCATGGATTACTGGTAAAACACTGCATCTTCAATATCTTCAAACATTGGTAACATATGGTGTTGTGGCAGCAATGACCGTGACACACGAGTAGTGACAGTCTGACCTCTGTGAGTTCCGGGAGACCGGGAATCTCGAGGCGCCATCCCTCGTCATCCACCAGGTGGAGGTGCAGTCTGTTCATCTTGTAGGCGGCCATGACGTCCAGTAGATCCAACACTTCCTGTTTGCCGTGGAAGTTCCTCGACACATCCAGGTGCATGCCTCTGAAACACCACAGAATACAACCATCATGGGTCATCCTGTTCTACAGAACCATAGCCCTATTGGAGTATATGCTCTCCATTACCCCTCTCCCTGCTGGATTAGGCATAAACACTCTCCCTTATGGCATCTCTGGTTGCCTACAGCATGGAGAGATTTAACTTTCTCCAATGCCAAAAAAAACCCAGAAGTTACTGTTAGTAAATTTGTTAAAAGTCATCTCAGCAACATTCTACCTGTAATTGAACCTTGGGAAATCCAAAATCTGTCCAACTGGAGCCTCGTTTTCCGACTGGCACAAACTAAGAAGAGTCTGGATTCCATAGAAAGCCCCTGCTGATGTTGCTGATCTGATGGTGACAAGGTCAGGTTTGATGTTCAGACTGTATGCTTCAGCTGGACACCGGGAACCTCCATCAGTCACCTCACCCACAATCAGCTCTATTGTCCTGTCCATGTTCTCTGCTGCCTGGTCATCAACATCAAGTATGTGCAGGCCAAGCTTGTCTGTAAGCCAGGGGAAACGTCTGGATTTGATTCTATCTATATCTTTTAATACTGGTGTTTAGAACTGCTTTAAAGATTATTTCACTTACTAGTATATCATGGCTTGTCAGCTTGTGATAGGGTAGGGGATGAACCTATAACATCTGTAGTGCCGAATGTTGCAGTAAACCTGTGAGCACTGGCTGGTACTGACAGACCAAGGGTTAGATGCTAACTTCTCTGCATTTCCAATTCGGTATACCGGGAAATTTTCGAGGTGCGAAATTATCAGGGTTGCAGACCCAAAGAGGTTTCAAGGATTTTTGTTTTCAATGTTGTCCTGTTTTATTATTAACAAAATTACAACTATCTGGT
>JAUTBQ010177465.1:0-11234 GCA_032361185.1 Lepetodrilus ovalis
GAGCGGATTCGGATATAAGGCTGGGTCAGATGTGGACTCCATTTTTATTTTTTGTTATTTACCTGCACTATTATATAAGGCTGGTACTATAAGGCACTATATGGTACTATATGTCATGGACCCCAAATACAGCCTTATATAGAGGGGACACTGTAATTCGTATTTGGAGCAATGTTTATGGTTGGAAGATAAACAAGTAAGCTATGGCCGGTACATATGACACCAAGATGGAGGCTGCATATTATACTATCGAACAAAGACACTCCATTAAAATCTCCATTAAAGATGTTCTTCACTGTCAATAAGATTCCAACCTCATAGATAGGTTAAAGCAAGTATCAAAATTAACTTTAAAACTTACTAGTCTGAATAGTGGTACAAATAACAAAAGCCATGAATTTCTACTAATCCTTAGGATACCTTTAGCATTGGGAGAAATGGCCCAGGCTTATTATAGAAACAAACATAATTCACAAAAGCCTCAATACTTGTGAAACAATCTTGTAATCAGCTCCAAGGCGAAAGTGCATTCTTTAAAAAGAATAGTAAAATATCATAATTAAAACAATAGTTTCTCTGGTGTGTGTGAGTGTTTATGGAGTTTAACGTCGCTGCAGGAATCTTTCACCCATTTGTGACGATTAAACAGTAATTATATAGTTTATCTGGTGTTTTGGTGGTAGTGTGGTGTGATGTGGTTTGGTGTGGTGAGGTGTAGTTTAAGGTGGTGTGGTTTGAGGTGTAGTGTGGTGTGGTGGTGTGAGGTGGTATGGTGTGGTGTGATATGAGGTAATATGGTGTGGTGTGAGGTAGTGTTGTGTGATGTGAGGTGGTGCATGATGTGACGTAGTGGTATGGTGTGGTGTGAGGAGGCGGTGATGGTGTGGTGGTGTTAGTGGTAGTGGTGTGAGGTGATGTGGTGTAGTGTGCGGTGTCTCCTACAACTGACCTTATCGTTGGGCCTGTATGGATTCCCATGGGAGCCCCGCCCTCCCCCAATACTGAACCCTAGGTCAGGTTTCTTGGTGACGTTCACTCTGATCTGTACAAACAGATGATCACACAACTAGTCAACACATGGTGCATCACGGACAATAGTTGATTATGTATCGGAAAGAACATTCTAAGTATAAGGTGAGTATTTATTATATTCTTATTACTGCAATTCACCTTACTTCAAATTACTACTGCCAGTTGAATATAACAATGTAAATTGAGAAAAGCATTAATGTAAATATTAACTCAATAGTCCACCATTCACTGGTATATTTGTATTATAATAATGCAATAATGTGCACATTATTATTATTATTATTATTATTATTATTATTATTATTATTATTTGGTTTAAAACAGGTGTAATATGGGAAAATAAAATCAAACTGACATTTTCCTTAAACAATAACCTGGCTCACCGTATCCCGAACTTCTTGGTAGGAGTTATCTATAGAATTTTCAGCTCGCGGATACCCGGAGTCGTCCTTGACAGGAGTTCCCTCCCTTGACTGACCCGACAGGTACACATCCCTCGACACTGAGCTGCCTTGGCGGACAAGGTGATAGTCATCTGAGGTCGGCGGGGGATGAGTTCCACTACGACCTTCAAGAAAATTCAACATTTAAAAAAACCAAAAGATAAAAAGACAATACCGCCATATTTATTTGAAAACCACAAACATTCATAAATGGCCCACTTAATGGATATCTGAATCCCGGTTTTACATACAATAAAAGGTCCACTACGACATTCAATAAAATGTAATTTGCAAGTTGATTTCTTTCTTCATTGGTAGTAATATCTAATAGAAAAACACTTTAATTAATAATACATTGTTTTACATTTCTGGAGAGGATGTAAAATAATATATTGCAATAGAAAAAAACCATATCGATTAAAACTTGACCCAGTTTTACAGCTGAGAGTGACAGCTGTGATTGGGCGATTGAGACTAATTTTCTAAGTCAAAATTTGCTTGTTTTTTGACAGACATGATTCCAAATAGGACTATTCAAGTGTGTTTTAGACATAAGTATCAAAATAGAATAAAATGGCTGCCAATTTATTTTAAAAGGACATTGTAATCCCCACCCTGACCCCTCCACTTGTAAGCCATTCTTCACTCCCGAAGATGACATGGGTATGAACAATTGGTTGTATTCTTGCTACTGACATAAGTCGTTTGAGAAACGTGAACATTGATACCCATGTCACCCATCAGGTCACAGAGGTCAAACATGGCGTGGCAGTCGACCAGTACCTGAGTGTCTGGACGTGTCTCCGAATCGATCGTACAGCTGATGACTGTTCCCGTATCCACTGTCCGTGGAGCTGGACACCTGCGACGACGGATCCGTCGACTTGAACTTCTCCACGTCCTCGTACTTCGTCATCATCACGAACTCCTGTCCCGCGTCCGGATACGAATACGACTCGCACATCTTCTGGACATCCGACGTCTGCAACGTCCTTGACCTTGGCCTCTCCTTGTACGGGTCGCTGTGTCTGCGAGGAGCCTGCGGCCGATCACCCGGCTGTGACGCTCTGCCCCCACCCACGTCGATCGTCAATTGCTTGTCCAGTTTCGGACTCAGATCCGTCCCCGACCCGGACCGATCCCTACGGAACACCACAGCCTCTTCTTGAGGCGGACACTTCAGGTCGTAACGTTCGCTCAGATAACTAGAAGTCTTTACCTGATCCGTTCCTGAGTGATTGTTTTCATGGTAGGAATTCCTACCCGCACTAGGAGTCCTTGCTCGTTCACTGTTCTGCGTGCGATCTAACGTCCACGTCTCGTAGTCTCTGTATCGGCTGGAGTTATCCGGCGTCTGCTTCGACGGATCGGACAGACGTGAGTGACAGTCTCTGGGAGGGTCCATGGTGGTCATGGGAGAGTCCATTGCCTGTCGAGGGGAATCGGTAAACGATCGGTCGCCTGAGGAGGTAGATGAGGTCCTCTCTGGGGTGCGGCGGTAGGGAGGCGGAGGTTTGAAGGACGGAGGCTTGATGAACCCAGTCTCACTTGGAGGTCGTTGATACGACTAAAGGCAAGAAAAGTGAATTATTTCAAAAGAAAACTGATGAAGGTAGATATTCAATAAGAAAATGAAAATAGAGATGTGGTTACTGGTAAGCAGATTATTTTCTGCATCTCTGGTTGAACTAAAGTAAAAACATATACTCAACACAATAAATTAAGAGCCAGTTGCCTTTTGAACAGATACATTTAAGTCTATATTAACAATGAAGATTTTCTAAGGTTCCAGATACTCTTTAAGAAGTTGCAGACATATTGGAAGAAGAATGGCACCAGTTTCCTCAAGCCAAGTTCCAAAATCTGAGGGTACTAATTAATTTATTTTGCTGAGTATACATACTACCTAGTAGGATGAATTGTTAACCCTGGAAAAATGAGCCATTTTGGTTGTGTCCAGCATGTAGATAATTAACATGACCTTAATATAGTGGTGCAGATAGCATCCTTGGTTTATGGATACCATCCAGTGCTCACAGGTTTACTGCAACACTCAGCATTATGGGTGTTGCATGCTTCCTCCATTGTAACGAGCTATATGATATAAGAGAAATAATTATGAAAGTGGATTTGAAATCCAAACTAAACCAAACCACAAAACACTTACCATAGCATTTTTAGCACCTCCAACTTGTTTGTGATTTCTCTCCTCCAAAACTGTGTACAGTTCCCTTTGGAAGTCTTTTCCTTCCCTCGCGTCGCTAGCAGACGTCAAGAGGCTGCCATCTTGGATCAAAGGCGGGAAAGTCTCTGGTGGCTCAAGAGTGACAGGAGTGCTCTGATCCATGAACTTGTTCCTCTGAAACAGACTAGGCGAGGGTGTGGGAAGGGGCTTGGGAGGCGACGCCACCATGCTCTGGGTGCCGTCCATACACGACGACGATGACGTCTGCTGGTTGTACAGCTCGTCACTGTTCATCATCATCCTCCGAGAATGAGGTACACCAGGACTACCACCAGAGTTTGATTTAGTCACGTGATTATGCAAGTCGTACGGGAGACTGTGAGCAGGATGCTGATTGGACAAGGTCGCCGACCTCTGATCCTGTGCCCTTCGGGAATATGCTTCAAGATCACTGGCATAACCGCCCTCTTTGCGAGTCCGTGAACGGTGGTTGCCTTGGTGGTGGTGATGATGATGACGATGCCCGTCGTGGGACAATGTCAATGAGGTTACGGATGGTGGCCCACGGCCTCGTTCACTTTGCAGCACCTGTTTGCGGAAGTTCACCAGTTCGTGGTCGCTCCTGTATCCAGTATCAGAATCATAGTCCCTCATCCGATGTTTGCTCCGAGAGCCATGGTGGTGGTGGGGATGAGATCCGTGAGGCCGCACAGTGTATGGGTTATCCGCACCGAATATCCCGAAGTGAGACTGTGCCTTGGGCATGTCGGAACTCTGGAACTCGTCCGCAACATCAGCAGGGATGTTGGGGGATGATCCTGAGCTCTTGATGGACCTGTTCTCGGAGAAACCACCATCGTCGCCTCCTGAAACAAGCATCCAACCACATTCACACATCTACAATGATTGCCTGTCAGGGGAACCATATATTCAGACATCTACAATGATACAGACAAGATCGGACCAAGATTAAATAACAGAGATTTAGAGAGTCCAGGGTATCCTTCCACAAAGCTCTCTTATTCACTATGCATTGCAAATACAGTGCTAAAGTCTCTTAGTGGATAAGAGAACTTTGTGAAAGGATACCCAGTCCAATCTAATTTTCTACATTACTTCAGTGATCTTGCATCAATATGGTGGGATTGGCAACGGAAAGAATATTATTTTGCTGGAGGGACTCAAGTAATACGGTAGCTATGACACCTATACCTATACAGTATGCATACACACATTTCACCCCATCCATCCTAACAAGTGAAACAATTTTCCATCCTATAGAAGATACTAGGCTCTGTGACTACGAAACATTTTGAGTATGATTTCATATTCAAGCTCAAATTTGTGAATAAAACTTTACATCGAGCATGAAATCGTACTCCAAAAGGTTTTGTAATCTCTGAGCCAGATTACAATAGTGATCACAGTATTAGAACCAATAATCACACATAACAGTGATTATCTCCCCTGGAGACCCACCTCTCCTGTCCTTCCGGTGAGGTTTGGCCGCGAGCAGTGAAGACGTCTCGTCCTCCAGTTCCTGTGAGCGACGATGCTGCTGCATGCGGACCTTGTCCTTGTGAAACTTTTCCTGATCAGAGATACAAGGCATGTGTAAGTCTGTTCGTAATTTGTAAACCTTACAGGAGCTTCACATGCACCCTAAATATAACACATGTACGCCACAGAGATCTGCATCAATAATGATCATCAAGAAGCACATGTGTTCCACAATTAAATGCATATTTAACAGAAATTCACTTAAAAGAAGCATCTTACATGAAAACAAATAGTAGGAGAAAACAAATCTATATACCAGCCAAAACATACAAACAAGATCATCTAAAAAAATATATAACCTACCAAAAGTTTAATTCCAATCCAATGCCCAAATTTAATATTAATTGCAATTTATTTAATTTCATCATACCAGTAGATCTACTCAACAAAAAATATTATTTCCCCTAAATACCCCGACACAAAAGAAAAACTTATACATGTACATGGACACAAACATAAAATAAAAACCATTGCCAAAAATACTACATGTACATACAAAATAATTTTCACATAAGCGTAACACCCATTAAAATAGAACCACCAATATGTCAATCAAATGACGTATCTAACACCAGGTACACACAAATAATAATTCTAATGTATATCTAGCTTAACCTGTATTTTCAAAGATGTCAACATTCATTTGAAAAATTGACTTTAAAAATAGAATATTATACATAAATAGAAAAACTCAATTACCACAGAAAATTGATCATAATTATTAAACAATTACAAAATAAATAAAAATAATATTATTAAGGATTACATTGAATACATAGTAAGTAGTTGTCGTCAGTGTGTTATACCTTATCATAGCGATAAAGTCTGTGAGTCTCCTTAAGAATGGGGGAGGAGGATTTTGCAATGCGCGCCTCTCTCATCCTGACCCCAGAACCCCCGGGGTGGCGATTGGTAGCCCCACCCTGCACAGAAACACAGGTTAGCAGTTACATCACACAACGCACACACGTTACAAATACAATACATTGCTATGGAAAGAAGATACACAATTTGATGAACCAAAACCATTATTGTAGATAAGCCAATACCGTATTATTTCAGACACAAGTAAAACATAGAATGATGATACAGGTCACTAAGTTATAAACATTTTAAACATAACTATATTAAACATAAATAATTAAAGGTGTTTCGATATGTTTTCTCAAGAAATTACAAAATATTTTATTGTAACTTTCTAAAGCATACATTGAAGCATTAATTTATCACGTGTAAGTCTACACAAGCATGATCAATGATAGCATAAACTTCAACGTATATTATATACATCCATCTTAATGAACAGGGTGCTTTGATGAAAATGACCACTGTTTTCCTAAAAATTAACCATGAGATTCTGTGAATGATTGTTTTTTTTTCTCAATTTGAATTTGGATGTGTGCGTTATCTTTTCCCTTCCTGAAGGGGCATTCAGATCCATTTAATTTCCTTTTGATGTTAAATTTATCATATGATGAATTAAATGAATTAAGCAATGATTTTATCACTTCTTCATAAATGTGATTGTATCTCTACATCATAGCACAGTTATTGAAGCATCGACGTTAAATCAAAAGCTACTAAGCAAAAATATTGTTTTTTAAATATTTCTTGTGTTTATAATATTCACTACAAATCTTAGTGGAAAGGTAAAAAATATAATATAGGAAGGAAAATCTTCCGAGATCAGAGGATATCTGATTAGTTTAATGAATATTTATCAATTTTATTTTATTGGCAAAAAAATATGTGCTCATACTGATCTTCAGAGAATGTTTGATTTTCTGGAAGCAAGTGACCTAGATGGACATAAAAAAAATAGTTCTTTCTTTCTTTTCAGCAGTATACCATAGTATTTAGGTTGCCCAGTTTGAAATGAGAAACACATGAAATATGTGAATATCCAATATGGTAGATAACATATTTTGCTTATTTTATGGAAATAACTCATCCTTACATGAACATTATTTTGTAGAAGAAAATTTTTGTAACATGAATAAAAACATCTATTATCACACACAACTAAAATCATGGATTATGACAATAAATGAACCATCTGTATTATACATGGCCATCTGTAAGAATCAAATACAGCATGAATTGTTCTGAAAATACCATGATTACAGTGCAAAGCTAGTGTTCTATAACAAGCAACATACCAAAAACCCAAAGAAAGAAATCAAAAACCAAAATGCCCATGCATATGACATAAATTTAGTGCATGATTGCATGTGTTGGACTCATAGGCTGCAAGCAACTACAAATTAACAGATTGATGACAAAGCTATCCAAACATATTATACAAACTTTGACATAGTTAGAAGTTAGTTTTAGAACAGAGGCATGCAGTAATGTTGTACAATATTTAAAAAAGTAATTTTTAACATCGTCAAAGTTTATAAATATTACTAGCAATGAAAATGTGGTTGAATTTAGTGTTTCCATATGCACAATTGTTGCTTTTATTAAGATGATTATCAGATTACTGTTCATTACAATCATAGAAAATGACAAGGCCATCTTCAACTTCATCGTCAATACAGTGTATTATTAATTTCATCATTAAATTCATCGAGCATGATACATTTCATTCATCATCGTCGCAAATGGGTGAAAGATTCCCGCAACGATGTTAAACACCATATTCACTCACAATTCATCAATCTCATCGCCAATATCAAAGTGAATTCCTTGTTGATTTCATCATCAATTTCATTGTTAATTTCATTGTCAATTTCATTGTCAATTTCATTGTCAATTTCATTGTCAATTTCATTGTCAATATCAATATCAATGTCAATTTCATTGTTAATTTCATAGTCAATTTCAACCATATTTTCTCTAATAGCCCTCTACCCACAATGCTACAAGATCTAGAAAAATCATCTAACTACAAACTAGCAGTCGCCATTATGCACTGGGATTACGTTTACCTCAGACTCGTATCCGAGATTTTCTCTACCATGCTCGTACTGTTCGTCGTCCAATTGGCCCATGTTTTGTCGCATGGCCAAATTACGAGCGTGCCTCGCTTTTTCTCGCATTTCTTTTGGATATGGTGTTGGGCATCGATATAAGTGACCCTGTGTTTTTACATAGGACTCGTTTACTAATCAGGCTCTTAAGAACAAATATCTGGATATATTTCCTCTTGAAAAAGAGATGTATGTAAACAAGAATCGTCGTAAATTTTGCATATACAGTCAGACCCTATTGTAGAAGACATTTCTGAATTTTTGTTAAAATGTGATGGTAAGTGAAACAACCGGATCATTGAATACATTATTCATAAAGTTAAAGTATATATTAGGAAATCAATATTGGTCAAAGGTTGAGACCAGAGACCATCATAACGGGGTCTGAATGTAAATATATTTCTTCCAAAGATTATCTTGAATTTCAAATATTTTCAGTCCATAAATTTATAGTGATTCTATTTTTCTGTATTGGGGTTTAGAGTCGCTTTCTAGAATTTTTCACTAATATCACGACTTATCAGTTTAGGGCAGGAGGAAACCTGTAACACCCGTAGCACTGAATGTTGCAGAAAACCTGCGAGCACCAGCTGGTACTGAATAATGATACAAAAATATTCTCAGTGGTGCATAATAAACCATAGGGCATCTATGCCTTATACCAGCATGGACAAGGTTAATAGGTGATTATTTACTTTTCATCTCCATTCAAATTGAAATAATTTCTGAACATCTGTTGTATGTTGACACAATTTTGTGCATCAAGGTTATGAAATTTAGTAAATTGAACAATAATTAAATTCAGCATGCAGCATAAAAATATGGAATCATAACAAGATCTTGTTGCAAATAAATAAAGAGGTGTTTCAGATCTATGGCACATTTGCCATACATTGCTGAAATTATATTTATGAAACTTTCCAACAAGATCCTTCCAAACAAACCAAAAAAAAAGAAAACAGTTTATGTTAAATCATTCAGATTTAACAAAATCTCATTCAAATTCAAATCTTTAAAAATGGTTAGTTAACCATGCAGTGAGTGATGAATCCGTGCATGATGTATTTCAAATAGGCCTGTCAACCTTTAACCCTCTACCTACTAATGGTACCTGTAGATACCGAAAAGAAACAAGATTTTTTTTTTAAATCTTTTTTTTAATCCAGCAGGGAAAGTCAATAATATGTGCCTGAAAGATTTAATTGTTATTAAATCATTGATAATTAAGTCTTCATGCAGTATATAATAGTTTAGTTTCTACTCCACTCGGTGTAAGAACAGATCACATGACTTGGCAGATCAGGAGTTTATAGAGTTGAACTATCAAACTACTGCTAACAACAGAAATTTCTAATATTTTGTGAAGCACTCTATAAGATATCCATAAAAGAAAATAAAGAAATAAATGGTGAATTTCTTTCCATTTCTATGGCAATGCTACTCTATAATTATTAATAAATATTTTTGAAAGAATACAAAAAATGCATTAAAATAATTTACTACTATTCTGACAGGCAAGAAGAATTGATAATTCTACAGTTGAATGAATAATATGTAATGTTTCAATTAAAAAAGATATTTCTTTTTGGAAAGAATTGAAAAAACCCATTTTGCTATCATTCTGGAAAGTGAGAATGAATACTTCTATAAATGAGCTAATAATATGAAAGAAATCCTGCATAAATTAAAAAATATATTAAAAATCCTGATTTGCCGACATCGAGGCAGAGGTAGATGACTAGTGGCAGGTTATTAACCCAGTTAGTCGTGAGTGACGGTTAGTCACGTGTGTCGCCATACTCACGTCATCGTCATCCTCGTCGCCGACCTCGAACTGAATCTGCTGGCGCCGAGCTCGTTCCTCATCCCACATGGACGCGTGGAAACTGTCCGTGTCTCCCCCTCCCCCTCCTCCGCCGCCTCCCCCCTCATCTGGTGAGAGAAGAAAGAGCTCTCCTTAGTATCATCCCCAGGGAGTTGAGAATGTCACATGAATACCATGTAGACTAGAAAATCATGCATAAAGTTTTGAATTTGCCTGTGTGATGCACAATACAAGACAAATGTATAATTAAATTATATATATATTTGTTATTTAATCTGTTCTTTAAATAGTAGCACTAGTAAAATCGCAAATAGTATGTCAATAATTATTTTTATATTTTGCTTTATTGTATACATATTTTGTCTGCACATGTAGATGAAAAATTGTTGCAAGTAGAATTACACACTACTTCATTCCTTCATTCATGCATCACAACTAGTTTTCAAATTCATGTATACTGTGCTGCACAATTAAGTGTGCTATGTGATACAGAATATTGACCGTATATACTCACCATCATGCTGCTGAGTCTGAGGTAACAGATAACACGTGAGTACCTTCCGATTGGTGTCAGGGTCGTAATCCGATTGCAGAGGAATCAGAGGACGAGTCTGTTATGAAGATTGACAATTATTATTGATACCAAATATTGACAATGAATATTGATAAGGAATATTGATACCTAATATTGACAACTATTTACAACAAATATTGACAACAAATATGGTTTTAGTCTACCAGTAGACACAGAGAGTTATTATTAGCTAAGTACACATGACCTGTGATGTCATACGACTGAGCTGACATCATTTTGCCGGTACGGTATAGTTTGTTGTCAAACAAGTAACAATAATATTACCGGTATGCATATTCTGATGTATCACTTATATCATGGCATAAAGGTATGGTAGAAAGATAGGCATGTAAGAATTTTTATTTTACTTTTATTTCATGTCTTAACCCTCTCCCTGCTGGATTATGCACATACTGTACTGCTTAGGGCATCTCTGGTTGCCTGCAGCAGGGAGACGGTTAAACTAGCTATGTTCTGGTACAGCTAGCTCTGAACGCACCTGATTCTCTGTCAGCCACAGAGCTTGTAGTTCTTTCAGCTTGATGATGGAGAACGGCAGATTACTGAGACGGTTGTCGCTCAAGTTCAGCACTCGGAGGCGTGGGATGCGTCCGATCTCGTCCGGCATGTACGTCAGCTT
>JAUTBQ010177476.1:0-24971 GCA_032361185.1 Lepetodrilus ovalis
AGTCTTATCTACTTGCTGGATACAAATGTACTATCTGAGCCAACTCGACAATCGCCTGATGCACGAGTCATTAAAAAACTCACTCAATATCAGTACCAGATTGCACTAGCAGCGCCCGTATATTATGAGCTTTTAACAGGATGCAGACGTTTGCCACCATCTAAAAGACGCAACAAACTGGAGGCTTATCTGGATGGATTTATCAGTACCCTGCCCGTTTTACCTTATGATGATAAAGCTGCGGATTGGCACTCAGCAGAACAGGTGCGTTTAAGTAATGAGGGTTTAACCCCAGCCTTTATTGATGCACAAATCGCGGCGGTAGCTGCAAGCAACCGCTTGATTATGGTGACATGTAATGTGGATGATTTTAAGGATTTTGAGGGATTGAATGTGGTGGATTGGTTTGGTTAAGGGATCTCTGATTAGACAAGTATGCACAACAGGCGTACAATATAACCATGAATACCATAGAACAAAAGTCTGAACGTATCGCTACTCGTGTGACCCCTTCTCAAAAGGAGTTTATCGCAAGGGCGGCATCTTTACGTGGCAAAAGCCTTACTGAGTTTATTATTGATAGCGCACAAAAAGAAGCAAACAATGCCATTGAAGAGGCTCATGTGATCCAGTTGTCACGTGTAAATCAGCTAAAGCTAGCCAAGGCATTAATGAATCCACCGGAACCTAATAATGCGCTTAAAAAAGCCGCGTCTGCCTACGACAAAGCAACTATCAATAGCCAATGACAAAAAATGTCGCACTGGACTTTAAGTTACTACAAAAATCACATGACCGTTCAGCTTTCGACTGTGGCGATGAAAGCCTGAATGACTATCTGTTAAAACGCTCAGGGCAAGAGCTACGCCGTAATATTGCCTTTCCTTACATGATGACTTTAAAAGACCAAAATCAGGTCTGTGGTTATTACACGCTTTCAGCATCCTCTGTTCAAGCCAATCAGCTACCTGCTGAGATAGCAAAAATCACGCGATATGATTATCTCCCCGCCGTGCTTATTGGTCGTCTAGCATTGGATAAAACACTGCATGGAAAAGGTTATGGTCAATACCTTCTGATTGATGCACTGCGTAGAATTTCACGTTCAAAAGACTTTGCCGTGAGCCTTGTTATTGTAAAAGCCAAGGATCAGAAGGCAGAGGATTTTTATAAGTACTTTGGGTTTATCAAGTTTGATGATGAACAGCGGGTGTTGTTTATACCGTTTAAAACGATTAAAGATTTATAGGCCTGTTTGATGATGAAACAAGGCAAAAGTGCATTACGATTAATTGTTTACACCAGTAATTTCCAAGCGTATCATTAGGATATGACTGATTTAAAGCGAAATATTGAAGCCAAACTAAACAAGCTCCTCACTCTTTTCCCGGTTGTGATGCTGATCGGTGCAAGGCAAACGGGCAAAACAACACTAACTAAAATGGTGCGTCCTGACTGGCAGTATTTTGATTTGGAGAATGCGGCTGATTATGATTTTATTACGCAGGACTATGACTTCTTTTTTAATGAGCATTCCAGTCATGTAATTATTGATGAGGCACAAGAGGCACCTGACTTGTTTCGCCATTTGCGTGGCGTGATTGATTCCAGACGTTCGGATTATGGGCGTTTTATCTTAACAGGGTCGAGTTCTCCCGCATTATTGCAACAGGCTAGTGAGTCTTTGGCAGGACGTATTGCCATTGTTGAAATTGGCACTTTGAAAATGAACGAAGTTCTGCAACAGCCGCTACCCAAATTTTATTCTTTATTTGAAAATGAAATCACTACCGAATCATTGCCTGTCTTAAAAAAACTAAAACCCGCTGTAACAGATGTGATCCCACTATTCTTGCGTGGTGGCTACCCCGAACCCGTGCTTGCCAAAGAGGATAATAAATACAACCTGTGGATGGAAAACTACTACCGTACCTATATAAATAGTGATATAAAACGGCTATTTCCGCGCCTCGACAGCATCCGCTATCGACGCTTTATTAAAATGCTTGCCTCGCTTTCAGGCACGATTATCAACAAGGCACAACTCGGTCGCTCCGTTGATGTCTCGGAAGTCACCATCCGCGACTACCTTGATATTGCCGACAAGACACTCTTTTGGCGAACCATTCCCTCTTATGAAAATGCCATTAGCAAATCACTGCTAAAAATGCCCAAGGGGATTATCAGGGATAGCGGCTTAAACCATTATCTGCTAGGCGTAGACAGCCGCGAAAAGTTACTGCGCACCCCGCAACTCGGGCAAAACTTTGAAGCCTTTATGATTGAAGAAATCATCAAAGGCATACAGGCAAGCAACGCCACCCGTTGGGATTATTATTATTTTAGAACCCGCAACGGCGCAGAAGTAGACCTGATTCTGGAAGGCAGCTTTGGTGTGCTACCCATAGAAATAAAATTCGGCACACACACCCGGCTAAAACAACTTACCTCACTACGGCAGTTTATACAAAAACAGCAACTCCCCTTTGGCATCGTGATAAACAATAGCGATGAAGTGCGGTTATTGAGCAAAGAGATAATTCAGATACCTGCGGGGTGTTTGTAAAAATATGTAAAAAACGGGGGGGGGGGGTAATAATCAAAAAGGATTATGGTTAAAAATAATCACTTTGCCTGTTACGGGCGAGGTATAAACCAGCTTTTTCGCCTTACCGTGCAAAACATGAGCAATCGCTAAATATAACCAAACAGGCGCAGCACCTGTCAGTAAAATATCATTCCCCTCACCTGTTTCTTCTAGGGCTTTTTGTTTGTAGGCTTCAAGGTGGTCTAGTTTGGCGGTATCGGTGTAGTAGGTGGAGAGGTTAAGGGTTTTCATTTTCTTGTTTCCTAAGAAGACCCTTATTCTCATGTATCAAAGAAAAAAAGTACTTTTCATCAAATGTCTTAGTAGTAATCATTTTCTGCTTAAAATTATAAGCAATTCTATAAACTCTTGGTGCATCCCCCTCTCTTTCTTCGTTAATATGTGCCTCCCTTTTCTGTTCTGCTTTTCTTAATTTATCTTTATCATCATCTGTCAATCTAATATCAAATGGAGGCTGCCAGATATAGGTATAACCTTCATCTAAGCTTGAAGGTAAGTCGGTTAGGTGTATTACAACGGAGTAATGTCGAAAAGGATAATCAAGACTTTTTTTATCAGCTAAATCATTAACCTCTTTTGCAGAAGATACAATATCAAGCTCCTTTGAAAAAATATTAGCTATATTAAAGTCTAAATATCGATAGTTTGCAATTTGAGCACCTATTTGCTGTGCAGTCTGTCTAATATCTGATTCTCCACTAAGAAAAGCATAATTACATTGCATCATGCATTTATGACCATCTTTTAAGAAATACACAGATAATCTTTTTGGTAAAGATTCTTTCCATTCCCCATATACTGTTCTCAAGTAAATAGCTGTTGAGAAAATAAAAGCTCCTAAAGAAATATAAGTACTAACTATTGGCGACCAGTAGTCTTTCCGAAATTCTTCTAGTTTTTTTGAGCCGTTAATATCAACAAACATTACTATTATGGCTAAAATTACAATGAGTAATAATATAATTGTTTTTCTATCTGTTAATATATATTTTAAAAGGCTTTTGGTCATTTTTATCAATCCTTAGCAAAAAGTTAGTTTTGGCTATTTCTTTTAATCTCTAATGGGTTATTCTGTTCACCGCTTCTCGTTAACTTTTCTCTTTTAAGTCCCAATCTGGTGGTGTCCAGTCTTTCCATTCGTTGTAAATTGTTTTTTTAGCTCTAAAACCAAACTTGTCTGTTTTTTGACTAACAGAGTCAAAATAACCTTTAAACTCTATTTTTATTAGTTTAATTAGTTTATCCCAATCGCTATTACTGTTAATAAATTCAAGGTGTTCTGTTAATTTATTTTTATCCTTACCAAATATACGCTTAATATCTTCCTCATTAAACTCATCAACTTCTGTTTTTATCCTATCGTCAGTAGACTGTCTTATTTTTTTGCTATTAATATCTTCTAGAAAATAACCATACCCCGATGCCGTCTTACCCCCAATGCCCATTTCTGCCAATGCTTTAGAAAGCAGTTTTACGGCATAGTCTGTCCATTTCTTATCAAAACCTTCTATTGAGAATAAAAAGCTCCCTTGAATGGCTATCTGTGGGTTGGGGTTGGGTGATTCAAAGTCAGGATGAATAAATTCTTTTTTACCTTTATCTCCATAATACTTTGGTGCATGTACGGTAATCATTTCTGGTGCAAGCGCCTTGCCTTCGGGAATCCACCAAGCGTCATTATAGATCAGGTAGCCAGCACTACCGCTGTCTTTTTTATCTGTTTGACTGGCTTCTATACCAAATAAAATGGCCTTTATCTTAACTTTTTCCTCTGCTCCTAATTCAAGTGAATCAAAATAGTGGCTTAACACGCCTTTAATTGCAGAGCCGGGTATAAAAGGCACGCCATAGGTTTGGTGCAGTGTAATACCTGCTTCTAAGGGGCTGGCTTCACCCATGCCAAGATACATACGATTTTCCAGTTTGCCGTACCAAATGCTTGAATAACCTTTTTTTTCGGTATCCTCCTGTGCTTGTTGCCAGTTTTTATAGGCTGTTTTATAAGGCTCTGGTATTGGGACTGCTTTAGCGTTGGCAAACAATTCCATTTTGTCATCATTATGGAGCTTATCTCCACGATCAACAGCAAAGCCACGATCTATTAATAAGCCTGCATGTTCTGGTTCTATATTGTGGGGAACAAAACTTCGACGAAATTGTATATTAGGCATTGTTTTCATCTTCTCCTGTATCATTACTTTCAGAAGCTTCTTCACCAGCCTTAACACCGAGGATGCTTTCGGCAAAGCGTTTATACCAGATGGATGCGGCTAGGATTTTTCTTGTAACTCGCATATATTTTATAAGGTCTGATGAGTTTATTTTTTCCTGAAACTTTCTGGCTTTAATGCCTTGGTCTAATTCAAACCCTGACAAATCAGCAATATTTTCAAGAAAGAGCTTATGGGGCTTTGATTGCTTTCCCTCATTTTCATGCAACTTGGCTTTCACCAAGATAAATGCAAGAGCTTGAGCAAGACCGCTTTTTAAAACCATTAAAGGAAAATTATGACAAATTGTTCCGTAGGTTTTCTTTTCACTTTTTGTAAGGTGGTTTAACGTATTAATTTGCCCGTAAACCATCTTTGAATATTCCTGTGAGCGAGTTTGCATTATTCACCCCCTTCTTCTACTTGTGAAGAACCTAAAATCCAGCGTACCTGACCTGCGCCAATTGTTGCATTACCACCAATTTGTAATCGCTTATCCACTTTGCTTAATATATCTAATAAAGCATCTGCCTCTTTTTTAGAGCCGTTTCTAGCATTATCTGAGGCAACCACACCCCAAAGCAAGGTTTCAGCGGGCAGGTATTCTTCATACCAGAGTGCGCCATTTTGCACCGTTCGCGTATCCTCTTTAATCCGGATACGGGCACGAATTTCAGTGGCGGTTTCTGATAAAAAGTCAAAGGTGTTATCTGGGACAATAAGAAAACGCTCTTTAAAGAGTTTTTTCCAGCCATCATCCTCAAAGGCATTATTTGCTATCGCTTCTGCCCAATCATTAGCACCTTCTTGAACAAGTAAATCAAGGTCTTCTAGGTAGACTTTATCGCCTTCAACAAGTGTTTTGATTTCCTTGCCAGCTTTATCTGTATAAACCGTATGCAAACACCCTGTTTCAGTGGGTTCTGGAATACTGTCACCACACTTGGTATCCCGCTGATAACGCCTTAAAATCATTGGGCATGTGACCCATGCAAAGGTGCCTTTCCATGAGCGGATGGGCAAACACAATAAATGTGCATCCCCTACCGCAAGAGCGCCTGCATATTCAGAGGCATTGTTATCCTTGGCTTCTGAACCAAATAGCGCAAGATAGTCATTGTATGCTGCTTTATCTGCCTCAGAAGCGTCTTTCTTAGGCTTGTCTAACCTGCATTCATCACGTAATACACCTTTAATCCCTGAACCTGGTACTAATGGCAGGTTGCTAGCACGCTCTCTGGCGATAGGCATATCGATAACGCCAATGCCTTGCCCTGTGCCGACATGTAAACCGCTAATTGCATGTAGATGATATATTGTGCTTTTCATAATTAATCCTTTCTCTTTATCATTTTTTCAGGGATGTTCCAGACACCGGGAAGTGTGAGTCCATAACCATCATTTTCACGGCGGTATTGACGAGATTTTTCGTCATTTTTATCGGGATTATCACCAATACTGGTTAACCAAAAACCATCAACATCCATATTCCCTTTAATAATCTCAAACCAATAGACTGTTCCCGATGGAGTGAGACGATTAATGGCATTCATGCCTTTGCCTAACTTGCTCCTCGCACTTGCCATGTCCCAACTTAAACCCGCTTGCCAGCGAGGAACAGCAACGGCGTGTAGGCGCAATTCCATACCTCGATAGTTGCCTGTGATTGTTTCTGGACTAATCCAGTCAGGGATATAGGCTTGTTTAAATATGGCAGGGGTTACCAGAATGAGGCGGAAACCTTTTGCTGCATTATTTGTTGCATTAATAGTCTTTACCAAATCAGATGGGCAGTCCCAAATTTGTGATTCATCTTTTGCAATCAAGCCTAAACGAGATTCACCGCCAATAGTGCGTAATGTGTCTGGCATTTCTTCCTGAAACTGGCAGGCAAGGCCATATTCCTCATTTCTCCACCCCCATTGATCTAGTTCATTTTCCAGTGCTTGCTTTTGTTTGCCAAAGTCGAGCCCTGCGGTCTGAAATAAATGCCCTGGCTCGGTTGTACGGGTTGCGGAGTTAATTGCCACATGGGTACGAATATCTTTGGGTATATCCCCAATGCCAAAATCCCTGGAAGATAGCTCATCGGTACTATCTGATTTTAGCCAGTCAATCATCTTATCCTGATACCAGAATTTTGGGGCATCTTTGGCTGGCTTCTCCTTAACCTTTTTTTGTTGCATAAACACAGGGTTAAGCTGCTTATCCGTCAGGTCATTAACACCCTCATAATCCTCTAGCATTTCTGGCTTTAAACGGTAAATATTACTGTTATCTGCTCCTTTAGGTTTAATGCAAACAGCATCCGCAGGTGCTGGAAACATGAGCTGGGTGCTATTATTTTCTGTGCAAGTTAAGAGTGGGCCACAGACGGACTTCTTTTTGATGGATTTTATGTCTTCTGCATTGGAATAATCTTTACCTGTACTGTCTGCCCATGCGGTACGCAAGGCACCAGCCAAGGTAGAGGGCTGGGGGAAAGCCAGTGTATCGGCAATATTATCATCCGTTCCAAATGGTTTGGCATCACGAAAAATTAGCGGTTGTTTGGGGCTGATTTTATAATGATACATACTATCCCTCCTCCGGTGTACTTGCTTCAGCAACAGGCACTGCTGTATCCGCAATTTTATAGGCTTCGGCAATACGATAAGTCATAATCAGTTCATCTGCAGCCTTGCTTAAACCAACACCACTTGCCCCAACACGACTACTGACCTTTTTTATCCAATCATCTTCTACATCGCCAGTGCTGGTTTGCTTACGAGACATAATTCTTTTGGCTTCTTTGGTGATTAAATCATTATTCTCCGTTGCCCAATTAAGCTGAATGGCCGTTTCGCGCAAGTTGTAACCCGCCTGCCTTGGGATTTTGTCGTTAATGTGCGCATCAATCCATTGGTAAAGGATTTGCTCTGCACCTGTATCCTTACTGTTATTCCATTTTTCCCGAAAACTGATTTCAGCACCTGAACGCGGGCTAATAATAACGGCCAAGGCATTTTTGGGCCGATCGTCGGGCAGATCATTACCTTTCGCTAATGATTCAGCCTTGCGTGCCAAATCAAGCTGCCTGGGCATGGGTGTCATTACATGGCTAATGCCCAGCCCCACGCTCAAAGTGGGCGGTGATATATCATTAGTAGCAACTAACTGCTTAACCTCATCTAGCTCCCCCATTGTTTGTTTAAATTCATCTGCTAATTCTTTACTGCAGGCAATGACCTGATCCAGTGGCAGGAGTGCCATCACATCATCACCACCGGCATAAACACAGTGGCCTCGGTATTTTCTTACAATGGCGGGAACTTTTTTTGCAAACTGGGTGAGTTGGGCAGAAACATTCTGGTGGCCTGCTATACCTTTAACCTTATCCAGCAAATCTCCCATACGATCACCATCAGCAACTAGAATCGCCATATAAGGTTGTGGTTTTTTGTCATATTGCTTGTAGAGTGACTCAACTTGTTGTTCAAGATAGCCAAGTAATTCAATGACTTTATTGTCTTTGATATCAGGGTTTTTGGTGGAGGGCTTGATTTTATTTTTTTCTGCTTCTATGCGGGATAAAAACAGTAATTGTCCATCATAAGGGAGCTTTTCATATATCCCTTGGTTTCCTGATACCCTGGTACATAAACCATAGTCCAGCAGTTGCTCTAAAATGGCTTTGACAGGTTCTAAATTAATATCTTCTGGCATTCCTCTTAACCAGGGATCAATGGCGAGACGGGATAGCGGCGTAAATTGATCAGGATTTTTCCCTAGGCGTTTGGCAACACCGGTAATATCCAGAAATTCGCCCTTGTTTAAACCTGCCTTGCGTAACCCCCACTGATCTTTGAACTGATCATGATCAATCACGTTTTCACGTAAACCATCCAGTGAAGACTTGGGTATGCCATTTTCTGTAATTGGATTTTGGATAAAATCACGGGTGTTTTTGCGTGCATTAAGCAAGGTATCCAAACGCTCCCGTTTTTTCTTGTAGTCATCACTACCGGGGTTGAACTGTACCCAGACGGCAAAAAACTCCAGAACATCTTTAGCATCCATCTGCTTATTCCACAAATCATCAAAGACATTAGCCTTCTCTTTTGCTTTTATTGCGATTCCTTCCCATCTCTCTTGAGCTGCTTCTTTGGCATTTTCGACCACTGCTTTAGGATCACTTGTTTCAATAATGGCAAGTAGTTTATTGCCGACATTAAAGCAGTTTTCAACTTTGTCACAAGGCTCTAAATCAGCAGCATTATCAGGGTAAGGAAATATTAGCTCTCCAGAACCTTTTTGCTCATCAAGTGACTTGGCAGCCGCCTTGGAAATTTCAGATAACAGATAAGAACCCATCCATAAATCGCGTGTTTTACGCGCGGCTGCAATAAAATCTTGAACGGGGCCGATGGAGATTGTTATTAGGTATTGTTGCTGAGGCATTATTTTTTGCCTCCTTTAGCGAAGAAGTTCATAAAGGCGGTTAGGGCATCGGTACCCCATCCAGTTATGGGGGCTATATGTCGAGCTTTATTAGGGTCATTCCATTCATTTGGTGAAAAGTTCTTAGGTAGCTTTTCCTCAAGTTCTGCTAACATTTCTTTTACTTTTCGCTTTTTATTCTTTTTCTCATTCCAACTTAAGTTTTTATTTTTTTTGTTTTCATTGATAATAACTTGTTCCTTATAGTCAGAAAAACCTGAATATGTTAAAAAAACTGATAATGTATCAAGGTGTGAATGAGGCATTAATAAAGCAATTGCTTTTATCCCCTCTACTGATTTCATTGCTTTAAGAATTAGAGGGCTTGCCATTCTTCCCTCTTCTTCACATCCCGTTAATTCTGTTTTAGGTGGCTCTCCTTTGCTTGGATGTGTATTAAAATCAAAAATAATTGGTAACCCAAAAGCTGCACGTGGAAAAGACGTTATACAATCTTTATGTAAAATAGGATGACCTTTTTTTCCAGTAATATCTCTGATGGAGTCAGCCTCAGGCCAAAAAGACTGCCCAAGTTCGGGATTTACCCTACCTTTATCATAGAACAACTTATTTCCGTGAGTATCTTCTTTATGTTTCCTACCAATGTCTGCTCCTTGTCTAAATTTCTGTAAGAAACCTACTGCTTTATCCCAAGCATCACTAGCATCGTCTGCATCAAGCATAATCAATTGGCAATTAGGGTATTGACTGACATCTTCCTCTTTTAATGGCTTAAAATTTACTGTTGATGATAAACATTCTATAGAACCAAGTCCTCGTCTCGTTCTTGCACCAATACCACCGAAACATATCCACCAACGAATGGCTTCTTGTACTGCTATATTGTCTCCATTACTTAATCCAGAATTTGAAATAGATAATGCAAATTCACAACCTTCTTCAGTCACTTCATGGTTGTTTTGAATAGCAGAAAATAATGCATATTTAATTCCATTTTTTTTGTTTGGGAAAAACTTATCAGGGTCAATTTTTTTGTTTTTTGGTGGTTTGGTAATATTTACTTTAATAAACACCTTGCTAGAAAAATCTCTCTTACCAGAGTCTTTTAATTCCTTCTCATCTCCTATTCCTCCCCAAATTCGGCGTTCTTCTTTAAAAAGTTCTTCACCTGAGAGTGATTTTTTAGGGTGATTCATCGCTAAAAACCGCCACCAATAACGTAACTGCCCACGTATAGCAGAAGCACGAATAGGCATTTCCTCATCAGGCTTGCCTGCCTCAACGCCACCGCCATATATAGGAGTAATGACCTTAATTTTATATTCGGCAGTATTCCATTTATCAGCATTTCGCTCGGGAACATTATCAAAATCAATTTCCAGCCCTTCTGGAATTTTACACTCTCGGTATTTCATGCACTTTCTCCCTGATACTGCAATTCATACTTCCCCAGCCCAAAACTCGTCTTATTCCCAATATGCAACCATTCCCCTAGCCTTAAAACATCCATAAACGGTTGCAAATCGCCTTTATAACTAATATCTCCCATTAGCCCACCAAACTTCATCCATTTTTTTTGGCTTCCTGAAAACCGATCCCAATCGTCCCACTTTGTATTGGTTTTACCTATTTTGATGCCTTCGGCTTTATGGATTAATTCTTGATATTCACCTTGTGTATCGGCATAAGCTGTTTCTAGCGTTTTTAAACGCCCTAGTAATCTTGCACAAAACAATGAAAAAGTGGGGGGGTGTCGTTGTAGTTTGTTATTTTCTTTTAAGCGTAAACGTGTTGGCAGGCATAGCTTAATCGTACTGTTATCTTTTGAGTTTACTTTTATATTTTCTGGTGAGTAGTTGCTTTGAACAATATTGATGACTTTGTATTTACCCTGCTCATAACCTAAGCCCATTTGCATACCTAGGTACTCGATAGCTGCCTGTGCTATTGCATAATGTTGAATTGCTTCACCAAATAGGGTTAGCTCACAATGGAATTGATGCCCCTTGGGATAGTTTTCCCTGTCATCCAAAGGAGGAAGTATTACAAAAGGTTTTGGCCAATCCCCTTTTTCACCTAAACCAGGTTTGAAAAAGTATTGAGCCCAGATTGGCGATATTTCCATCAACGCGCGACCAAAGCCGCCATGAAAAGTTGAACCTTTATAGACTGGCAAGCTTATATTATCGACAGCTTCTAGCGTAAAGCGATATTTCGAAACTTCTAGCGCGCTACTAAACATCTTCACCTTCCTTTTGTGCATGAAAATAAACAACTGATACAAAGTAAATTTGTATACGGTCGTATCATAGTGCTATGAGCATTATTTTTATGACTTGGGAATATTCCAAAGTAGAATTATTCACATATTTAAAATAGCAATCAGTAAGATACTCTTATTTAATAATTGTTGTCAAAAATAATATCAGTCTTGTTGATCTTAATATCGAGAAGTAATCTAGGATTACTAACTAGCCTCTTTATATTTTGTACAGCTTGTACTTTGATGAACAAATTTTCTGATACAAACAATAATTTAAGCTCTACAAGGTTTTTATCATCAGCAGTATAAATAAACAAAAAAGGAGAGTGCTTTAGCAAGATGCTGCAATGTAGCAGAATCAGGAATATGCTTACCTTTCTTACTGATTAATTCTAGTACTTTCCAAAAAATTCATTAATTTCCACACCTGAGTTATCTAAGCTGTTTGTGGAAGGGATGATTGATGCAGGTTTTGGAGTTAATCCAAAAGATAAGCCGCCTACTATAGAGGATAATGATATTGAAACTTTGAGGTTTGAGTATCAAGAGGGATATAGCTTTGCTACTGAACTAGAAAGCCAGTTTGGTGATGGTATTGCAAATTCACTTTTAGTTTACGTGAGGAATAAGAAAAAAGCTTTTGAACAAGGGTATTTATTTAGCTTAGTTGCATTAAGCAATAAGATGGCAGAAAAAACATTCTATGCTTTAGATGAGAATTTTTTAGGTTTTCATGTAACTTATCAACAGCTTGGTATGAATCATAAGAAATATTAGGCTTGATTGATGGCAATATTTTAAAAAATACTATTATAGTCAACCTGAGTAAACCTAAGCTACTCGCTTTAAGCCAACTGGTTAATTCTATTTATTCAAAGCATCTTCATATGCTGCTAACCATTCCTCACTAGTTTGCTCTGAAGGTTTCTTCTTTCTATTCTTAGTAGAATCTCCTTTATTCAATTCTTGCGTAAAACTTAATTCAGCTCTCAGAATTTTATCATGCAAAACCGTCTTTTTATTTTTTGTATTGCAGAGCTGGTTGTTAATGTCTTTAGGAGCATCATTTGTTGGTAGTACCATTGTGTCTATTACTTCTGGTCTGCTATCTGGATTTATCAGTCTGGTATCTGGACTTTTCGAAACCTCTTTAATCCCTTGTCTGGTGCTTAGTTCGATACTCGACTTTTGAGGCTTTTGAATAGTACGTCTATCTGGACTATTAGAGATAGTTTTATGTATTGACTTAACAGGAAAAGCTGAGCGTTTTTGTTTACCTTTCACTTTGTCCTCTTCTTCAATAGTTTGCTTTGCTCTTTTAAGCCTCTGTTTAAAATTTTCCTTTTCACTTTTTGATAATTTCCATTTACCATTATTTTTATAAAACTTAATTCCGTCAAACAGAAAAAAGTACTGGTTAGATTGTTTGCCCGTTTCAATATCCCCTCTATGATGAAGCGTAATGATTCCAAGTTCTTTAGCAATTCTTATTGATTTACCAATGACATCACGGCTAACCCCTGATTCGTCTTGAATTGAATCCCAACTTGGGATACATAAGTTATTTGCTTTTGGGTTGCAATGATAAGCTAGTGTTCTTAAAACACCTTTCATAGTTGATTGTATGGGTAGTGCAAGTACTTTTTGATAGTATACGAAGTTCATTTGGGACTAGCTTATTCACCCGTATGAAACTTAGTACGAGACAAGAGCCAGTCATCCATATCGGTTTTCATGTAATAAACCAATCTACCTACTTTTTGATATTTGAGTTTATGCCTGCCTATAGAACGCCATGTAGCAAGTGTGGCAGGTTTTAAGCCAAGATATTCAGCCGCTTGTTGTGTGTTAAAGCGTTGCTGTTCTTTTGTGTCGATAGTCATCATGTTAGCTCCATTTGTGTAATGTTTGCTAACTATAGAAAAAGTCGCCTATTTCAGATAGGTATGAAAATTTATTTTCTTGTCCCTATTTGCAGATGCCTTTAATTGATCGATTACTTTAGGGTTAAGTAGCTCATAAGCCCAAGGAACTGTTGTATCTTTTAGGCTATGCCCACCATTTTCATGCCCTGACCAAAAAGCATCACGTAGTGTTTGTTTTGAATAGTTTTTTCTCTCTGTGAGAACGCACCATAATCTAAGGTCAATCCAGTCTAGTATTTTATAACTAAACCAGTCTTTTGTTTGATCTTCTGTATAAGCTGTTTGACCTTTCGCATGAACACTGTGTTTGAATTTTTTTGTTAGTTCTTCATTGTCAAACATATCTTTAAAGGCAAAGTGATGTATTTCTTTAGACCTTAAACTTTCATGTGCATCTTTTATTAAAGCTTCAAAATGCTCTAACAATATATCTTTATCATAATCAAGATTGATCATTATAGGGATTGCGAAACCACTACCAAACTGCTTAGGTGTAAACTCAAAGAACGGTTGGTTTTCTTCATCTTCGCCAATATCTGGTATATGAAAAATTGGCGGAGTTACTTCTTGAAACACTTTGTTTCTATTTCCGTTTATGACTATATCTATAAAAGCATAGGAAACGCTATCTTTACTCGGTGCTACTTTTCGAGGGTCTTTCTTAGGATTGTTTAATTGCTCAAAAAAGAAGGTTCTTATGCTTAATTCTTCTATCCATTCTTTTAGAGATAATCTTCTACTGTGAATCTTTGCTGGATACCAATCGGGCAAGGTGTTTTTATTGATCATCTAATTAAAGGGTTATCCGTGAGCTTTATCAACATACTCTTTTAGCACGGCATCTATTCTTGATTGCCAGCCTTTACCGTCAGATTTAAAGTAACTAATTACATCATTACTTAGACGAATAGTGGTTGATACTTTTACAGGTGTTTTCTGTTTTCCTCTGCCTATAAGCTTAGGCATTACCTCACTGGCAGGCTTTGCCTTATTGAATATTTCATCTGTCCATTCAAGGTTTTCAGTGCCTATTTTCTTCTGGTAAAACTTACCTACCACAGCATTATCCCAGTTTGTTATTTCTGGAATATCAGAGGTATCAATCTCACTATCAGGCATATTTTCTAATGCTTTAAGTTGTTTCTTATCCATGAGCTACATCAGCCAATGCTTCGTTAATTGTATTCTCGCTAACACCATGCTTTTTAAGGCTAGTAACCAATGCAGTCACAGAATCATTATCTAGCTTTTCAAGGTCTTCTCTTAACCCTTGACCTACATAAGCTTTAAGCAGTGCTTGATAGCCTGAAAAGCCTAGCAGGGGTGCTATTTTCTTTAGATCATCCACAACATCAACTGGCATTCTTAGCGTGATACTGGTCATTACCCTGTCTTTGTCTAAACGCTTTTTTAGTTGCTCAATTTTCATAATCTTTACGCTCTTTATTGGTCGCTTTACGTGCTGAAATAATGACGATTTCATCATCAACGATCTGGATATGCACCACATATAATACGTTGCAGCTTTTATCCATGCCTATTACTGCATCGCGTGTTTCATTATTTCTACTGGCATCCACAACTTTTAAGAATGGGTCAAAAAATGCTTCTGTGGCTTGTTCAAAGCTTGTGCCATCATGCTTGTTTATATTCTTTTGGGCTTTATCTTTATCCCATATAAAGCTTATTTCATTGTGAATGTACTTAATATCCATTTATAACCTTTTGTATTGCATTTGTAAATACGTTTATAATTAGCTGTTTTTCTTAATCGGTATAATTTCAGCGCCTTGCTTACCCGCATTCATCATGGCATTGGTAGCTTTTTCCATTGATTCGCGTACAGGGTCATTATTGAGCCTTGCATAAATAGCGGTAGTATTTACATTTTTATGTGCAAGGGTTTTGCCAATGATAGGTAAGCTTGCACCCGTGGTGGCTTGCCAACTACCTAGTGAGCGCCTAAGGTCATGCAAGCGTAAGTCTTTTATTCCAGCGCGCTCTTTAATACGAACCCAGCCTTTTTTAGGTTCGACTAAATGCCCTGTTTTGCCTGTACCAGTAAATACAAAATCACTTTCTTGTGACTGTTTACGTTGTTCAAGTATCTGCATGGCTGATTTTATTAAGGGCAAGGTATGGGAAGTGCCATTTTTTGTTTCTGGTATCCGCCATTCTGCACGTTCAAAGCTAATTTCAGCCCATTGCATTGCAAGAACATTAGAGCGCCTTGCGCCTGTTAGAAGACTTAAAAGAATATAATCTCTTATTGTCTCGTTTTCTTCATCGGCTACTGATTTAAAAAAGTTTTGTAATTCGTCTGGTTGTAAGAATCGTTCTCTTGATACTTCTTTAAACTGTTTTATCCGTTGGGCTGGGTTTGCTAAATCAAACAATCCCCAATCGGTTGCCTTGTTGAACAAAACCTTTAACAGCGCCAACACTCTATTGGCTTGATAATGACCGCTATTTTTCCCTATTTTAGCGTGTAGCCCTTTTATATCTTTTACTGTGACTTGGGATAATTTTTTATTACCCCAGTGGCTTAGGTGATTTTTATAGTTAGATTCATCACTTTTCCATGATTTTTTATGAGGCTTAGAGTGAGTTTCCATATATTCATCAAAAAACTCTCTTAGTGTAAGTTCTGCTTTATCTGCTCGTAAACCATCGTTAGGGTTTTGACCTTGTGAAATAATCCCATTAATTTTATTTGCTTCAGTTCTAGCTTGTTCAACTGTCATTGCTGGAAAGTTGCCTAATTTAATTCTTTCAGCTTTGCCTTTGATTTTACGATTAATAAAAAAAGTATAAGTGCCCGTTTTTGAAAGCCTTAATTTAAACCCTGCTGTTTCTGAATCATGATAAACCACCGCATTATTTTCTGGCTGTTCTAAAGATTCAATCTTGCGTTTTGTAAACTTAAATTTATTACTCATGTATAACCTCTTGCGGTTGCAATATTCAACTTTGCAACCTAATTGCAACCCTAGGGATGAATTCAGGGCATATCCAGTAAAACTGGATAAAAGAAGAATATAACATAAGTTGTTGTTTTAATAAAAGTAATATAGGTATATCTATTTAGGTAAAACTAGATAAAACAGCAGACCCTAAGACTTGTAATCAGTAGGTCCCGAGTTCGACTCTTGGTTGCGGCACCATATATATCAAGGCTTGAGCATTGCTCGGGCCTTTTTTATTTACAAGACTGTGACAAATTTGTGACAATCAAAATCACAGTTGACACGAGTTGTTTGCATAACTTGCCAGATGCGTATTGCCAAGATGAGCAACCGCCTCACCATCTCAACACTTTCCCATCCTCCAAGCTCTTGCAAGACGTTTAAAGGTGTTCCATTTTGAACATGCCAAGAAGCCCAAGTGTGCCTCAAATCTCAATCAGTTAGAAGTTAGAAGTTAGAAGTTAGAAGTTATAAGTTATAAGTTATACAAGATATTAATATTCAATGTGGAATAAATGAACTTGTAGAGATAATTTATGTTTCACCCTTAGCAGAAGATTGGTTTTTTGATTTGATTAAAAATGTTACCGAAAAATATAGACTAAAAGCACCAATAATTAAATCACCTCTTTTATCAAGTCCATTAAGATAATCTTAAAACCACCTATCAGCTCAATTATTAATGAATCTTATCATCTGATATAATTCTTATCCCCCTGTAAAAAATAAAAATAAAACAATGGCACACCATAAATCAGAAGATAAAGATTTATATATTGCTATGATCGTGATTATTCTTTTTCTAGCGGTCACTAGCTCTAATATAATATTAAAATTTGTATCAGCTAACAGCGGACTATTATCATTTATTGCTGTCATTTCCCTAGTAATTGGTGGGCTTCTTATTGCACTACCTCGCTTATCATCTAACAATAAAAACCAATATCATAAACTTAAATTAGAGCCACTTTTAAGAACTCAAAAACCTAAAGATGATTACTTTGATTTTCTTGATGATGTTGAACTTGATGAACCTTTATCAGAATTAAAACCTATTAAATGGACTAAGGAGTTAATCAGCTCTTTAGAATGGAAACGCTTTGAACAACTATGTTCTGATTATCTAAATGCTAAAGGCTTTCAAGCCAAACTTACCAGATGTGGGGCTGATGGTGGCGTGGATGTCCGAGTATTCAAGGATAATATTCCTTATGGTGTTGTTCAGTGTAAAGCATATAAGAGCTATAAAATAGGTATTAAGCCAGTTCGTGAACTCTTTGGCGTAATGGCTTCGGAAAATGTAGAACATGGCTTTTTTATTACATCCAGTGACTTCACTAAAGAGGCTGTAAAGTTCAGCAATAAACATACAAGCCTAAAACTTGTTGATGGTGACTTACTGTTAAGAAGAATTAAAGAGCTTCCAGACCATGACCAACAAACACTATTAGAAACTATTACAGATGGTGACTACACTACCCCGACATGCCCTAACTGTGATGTAAAAATGATTGTAAGAACATCATCAAAAGAAAAAAACAAAGGGGAAAAGTTTTGGGGCTGTGTGAATTTTCCAAAGTGTAGACAGACCTTTAAGCATACTGATTAATAATGACTTCTGAAATAATTAAAATTCCTCTTCAAAGGGAAGTATTCAATAAGCTTTCCAACTCTTCTGAAAGGAGTGAGTATATTGAAACTTTAGTTGCCAAACATGAAGAAAGCTTAAAACCTGTAATTGAATGGCATATCAATGATATTGAAGACACTGTAGATTATAGTGGTTGCCCTGATATTACTGCTGAACTAGATAATGCTAGTACTAGAGGCGTTATAAACATTCAGTTCATTTTACACTATTATTCTGGTTGTTCTGATACCAGCTATAACCATGAGCTAGAAGAAATACTAGGTTTTACAATTAGTGAAGACCTTTTAGTTTTAACCTTTGAACACCCCAAAGAGTTTAGAGTATATGACTGAATATAGTCTTAACTTACTAACTCTATCACTGGTTAGGCTCTCTCTTAATATACTCATAATCTTATATAATTAGCATCTTATAGGGCTAATGATTTGTTATTATCAGGCGTATGTTTATAACAAAATACACTGTTCTACTCATTTTAAGGGCGTATGAAGTGATCAAAAAATACCTATACAACAAGTTTAAGAAAATCTTAGGTGATGATGGTAGTGACCAAGATCAACAAACTACTAAGAGTCTGTTTAATCTATTCTTGTTTGCTTTATTAGCGGTAATTTTTGTATTTCTTATAAACCTAATACCTCTTTTCTTTGATGCTTCTAATCCTAAAGTTGATACACCAACTAAGTTTGGAACATGGGGTGATTTCTTTGGTGGCGTTCTTAACCCTATTCTTACTTTTCTTACCTTCATGGGGTTGTTGATAACGATTGTTTTACAGCAAAAAGAATTTAGATTAGCTAGAAAAGAATATGAAGAGCAAACAGATGCTTTAGAAAAACAACAAGTTGAAATGGTTGAACAGACATTTGATAATAAATTCTTTCAAATGCTTAACTCTTTTAATTACTTAGTATCATCATTTGAGCATACGCATTTAGTTCATAAAACAGATGGAGCACCAAAGGATATTACGGTTAAGGGTAAAAAAGTATTTGTTCGCATGCATAGGAACTTAGAGGATTCTATCGAGAAGTCGATTGATAAAAGTAATAAGGATAGTAACTATTTAATAGCTCAACATATTGATTGCTATGAAAATTTTAATAATAAATATGATGAAATAATACGATATTATTTTATAAATTTATATCAGCTATTACGATATGTAGACAAAGAAGCTTCCGAACCAAAAAAATATACCAATATAATTAGGGCACAGCTAACTAATAATGAGCTTCTACTTTTATTCCATAATACAATCGGAATAACTAGATATGGAGGAGTGGATTACTTAAAGCTAGTGGAAGATTATGAGCTATTAGAACATCTAAAACTCGAAAAGTGTTATTTTGTAGATGATACGAATGATCTGATTAATATGACTTTAGTCTCATGTTATAACTCTGGAGCCTTTGGCAAAAACAAAGGAATAAAAAGGAGGGCAGATCACTTTTTCAAGGGGGATACTCCAAACCTAAGAGAAAAAATAGAACAAGGAATTCCTAAAGCTAGAGATATAATTAAAAAATTAGATGATGAAGAGAAAGCATCTTAGTATATCAGATAGTCCTATCTTTTTACAATCCTGTAAACTGATGCAATACCTATATTCAAGCGTTCGGCTATTTCAGGCTTAGGAACACCATCATTAAGCATTTTAATACTTCTTTGGTTTTCATCTTTGCTGTAGGTTTACGCCCTTTATATTTAAGCCTTTGCAATGCCTTCAAGCTGTCATTCTTTGCGTAGGTTAGTCTCAAATTCTACAAACACACCCAATATATCAAAAAAGGCTTTCCCTGCTGGTGTACTCGTATCAATTGGCTGTTCTGTTACTTTCAGGGTTACATCATGTTCTTTTAGCTGGTGAACAATACCTTGAAGGTCTTTCAATGGCCTTGCTAGTCTATCAACACGAGTAATTATAAGAGTGCCACCTTTTAAGGTAGTGAGTACATCTAATGCCCTTTTAAGTTCTGTTCTTTTGGCTGTTGATGTTCCTGTAATTTTCTCTTTGAATATCTTGGTGCATCCAGCTTGTTCAAGTGCTTCAACCTGTAGGGTTAAGTCTTGTTCACTTGTGAAACACGAGCATAACCAATTATTAAATCTTTCATATGTAATTACCAATAGGATTATAGATATTGTGATAATTATATTATCAAAGATAAAACCACCCTATTGATATAGTAAAAAGCCAAATTTCAAGTTCTTTTGAATTATTAGCTTTTTATGTTTATATCAAGTCTTAATTAAACAATAAAATGAGTAAAACTTATAAAAAACTTAAACCCTGTTCTTTATTTTAATGCTATTTACTGCATATTTTTGACTACTGCTTACCCTGCAATTGGCGGGTTCTTTTTAGTCACAACATTTCTTATGTACAAAAGCATCAATAAAAAAACAAGTTAATTAATTTGCTCTTCAATCCGTGTTATCAACTTGGTTTTAGCTTCTGTCATATTTTTGTTGGCATAGCTATCTAATCACGCCAGTGGAGCTAGTTCAGGAAAATACCACCCTTCAGCATGTTCAGGAATTTCCCAACGCAAGGGAGACTTACTACTTGTTTCACTCAGTAAGCCTTCTCGTTTCATCTGACTTAGTAAACGCCTTGCGCTTCTCTCTTGTAGGCCTGTTAATTCCAGTGCTTGTGAACGCTCTAGTTCACCATGAATGAATGCAGAATATAAAACCAAGCTTGCTGAGCTTTTTAAGCCCTCTTTCATATCTGGCACACGAAAATCATTACGTGCCTGCACATAGCTATTGATACGTTTACGTAAATTAACAAGATCAAGTAAGTTACTCATATAAGAAACTTGGTCAATTGCCGTATCCAGCATGTAATCACAAAAGCTGACCAAGCCTTTTTCACTCAAAGCGCCACGGCCATCATAATCACCTTGGCGAACCACATCAGCCCCAGCTAACAAACTTTTATATTGAGCTGTTGACCTTGCCAAGCCACGACTTAAACACCATGCGCCATAGCTATCTAATCCGACAGCTTTTAATGCAGCATCCGTTAGTAAGCGTCCTACGCGACCATTACCATCTATAAAAGGGTGAATCCATGAGAAACGATGATGTGCAGCCATAATAGCTACTAGCTTACGATCACCTTTATAGTTAGTAGGATTAAACGTTTTACAAAAACCGTTCATTAGATCTATTAAAGAGTCTGCTTCGGGTGCGACATGCTGACCAACATCAACTCTTTTTGTTCGCCATTCCCCAGGAACAACCTTATCGACCTCATTACCCTTGGCATCTTTGATAGACCACAAGCTTTCAGGAATCTGGGTGTAAAAATTTTCATGTAGCGTTTGAATAAATTTAGGACTAAAAATAGTATCCAGATCAGGATTTAGTTCACCTACCCAATGTTGTACTGCCATGTGCCCTAATGACTCTTTTTGTAAATCACGTTTAGCAGGATCACCACTGTAATCACCACGCTGAGCAGCTCTAATCTCATGAGGGCGTGTAGCATTTCCTTCTATTAGATTTGAATAGTAGGAGTTAATGACTCTCATATATTGTTCAAGTGTAGTAAGTGTTTGAGGAGCTAATTGTCCAGTTAATTTAGCGGACTCTTTATTTAGCTCAAGTGCTTTATCAGGCAAAGTAGATTGCCCCAGTGTTTTATCACTTGGTATAAAGGGTGCTATATCTAATAGTGTAGTGCTCATAAGACTCGAATTAACCTGTTACTTGTCCGCTTTATTGTCCGCATTATAATAACAATAAGTAATTGATATTATTTTATATATGAAAATAATTATATGCAATTATAGCTTCATGAGTCCGCTTTTTCAATTAACCTTGAGATGAGCCTATGGCTTTTTAAAATAACTGACGTTTAACTTAGTATTCTCAACTAACCACTAAAACACTTTACATATTTATGACAGCTCTTTATAAGTTTCGGCAAAGGCTTGGATGGCTTGATCTAAATCATTTTTAGTATGAACAGCTGAAATCTGGGTACGAATTCGGGCTTTTCCTTTTGGAACCACGGGGAAGAAAAAACCAATCGCATAAATTCCACGCTCTAGTAATTTAATGGACATTTTTTGAGCCAATTCTGCATCACCCAACATGACAGGAACAATAGGGTGATCTCCTTCATCAATAGCAAATCCAGCTTGCTTCATACCTTTTCTAAAATAATGTGTATTGTCTTCTAAGCGATCACGTAAGACAGTAGACTTTGTTAATATTTCCAATACTTTCAAAGTTGCAGCACAAATAGAGGGGGGAAGTGTATTTGAAAATAAGTAAGGTCGAGAACGTTGCCTCAGCATATCTATAATTTCTTTTCTGCCAGAAGTATACCCACCTGATGCACCACCCAAAGCCTTACCAAAGGTACCCGTGATAATATCAACACGATCCATTACACCGCAATATTCATGTGTGCCCCGCCCTGTCTTTCCCATAAAGCCAACTGAGTGGCAATCATCGTGATGCACTATGGCATTATATTGATCAGCTAAATCACAGATTTTGTCCAGTTGAGCGATGCTGCCATCCATTGAGAAAACACCATCGGTAGTAATTAGAATACGTCTTGCACCCGCCTGTGTTGCCTCAATGAGTTTAGCTTCCAAATCCTGCATATTATTGTTCTTATAACGGTAGCGTGCTGCCTTACACAAACGCACTCCGTCAATAATCGACGCATGATTTAACTCATCTGAGATTATGGCGTCTTCTTTTGTAAGAATAGTTTCAAATAAACCTGTATTAGCATCAAAACATGCAGCATAGAGAATGGTATCTTCCATGCTTAAAAATTTAGTGACTTTTGCTTCTAGTACTTTATGAATTGTTTGAGTACCACAGATAAAACGCACCGATGATAAACCGAACCCCCATTGTTCATAACTGTCTTTTGCCGCTTGAATAACCTCCGGGTTATTCGCCAATCCTAAATAGTTGTTGGCGCACATATTGATCACTTCACTGCCATCATCAAGCACAATATTATTTTTTTGGTCACTGGCAATGATTCGTTCCGTTTTCCATAAACCAGAATCTTTAATCTCAGCTAAATCTTGTGTAAAGCCCTCTTTGTGTTTTGCAAAGCTCATGACTGTTCACTCCAATCTAATATCACTTTGCCAGATTGTCCTGAGCGCATCACATCAAAACCTTTTTGAAAATCAGTGTAGTGATAACGGTGCGTTATAATTTTATCCAAAGGCAACCCCGTTTGCACCATCATTGAGGCTTTGTACCAGGTTTCATAAATTTCTCGACCGTAAATACCTTTAATCGTCAGCCCTTTAAAGACCACCTGATCCCAGTCAATCCCTGATCCGGCAGGCATAATGGCTAACATTGCGATATTGCCACCATTGATCATCAAATCCAGCATACTAGCAAAAGCATGGGGAGAGCCTGACATCTCTAATCCCACATCAAAACCTTCATTTAGACCAATTTCATGCATAAATTCACGAGTGATTGTGGTTTTTTCTACGTTAACAGTGATGGCTCTAGGGACAATTTTATCAACCAGTTCTAGGCGATAATCATTGATATCTGTAATGACAATATTGCGTGCGCCGCAATGCTCGGCAACCATTGCAGCCATAATGCCAATAGGTCCAGCCCCCGTGATTAACACGTCTTCACCGACCATATTAAAGGATAGTGCCGTGTGTACGGCATTGCCGTAAGGGTCAAAACATGCGAGTAAATCTGTTGATATTTCACGGCTGGGTTTAAATACATTTTTAGAAGGGATAGCTAAATATTCTGCAAAGCTGCCCGTGCGATTAACGCCCACACCAATGGTATTAGGGCAAAGGTGACGACGACCCGCTAAGCAGTTACGGCAGCGGTCACAAACGATATGCCCCTCACCAGACACGACATCTCCAACATCCAAGTCTGTGACATTTACGCCGAGTTCTACAATTACCCCTGCAAACTCATGGCCAACTGTCATTGGCACAGGTATTGTCTTTTGCGCCCATTCATCCCAGTTATAAATATGAATATCTGTGCCACAGATTGCCGTCTTTTGAATTTTAATTAGGACATCATTATTGCCAACTTCTGGCAATGGAACATCTTCCAACCATAATCCTTTTTTAGCCTGTTTTTTAACTAGCGCTTTCAAACCTCAACCTCATAAAACTAATTGGTCACTTCCAATAACTTCTTCTTTAAAAATTAAATTATCACCATCAATATTTATCTTTATAATCTTTATAGTCATCTCTTTCTGACCAACATTTTCATAAAATAGGAACATATTTGTATCACTGGGATGACTGTGAGAAGTAAGCGTCCCATTTTTATATTGGGTAAAAGAATACTGGTGAAGTAGATCAATAGATTTTATCAGTGACAATTTATGAGTATGACCACAGAAAACGTGATGAATATTATATTTATTGATAAAATCAATGACCCGAGAAGAGTTAAAAAGCGGATCAGAATCAGTTTCTAAGATAGAGTGGTGGTTAAGAAGTATAATCTGATCATAACTTAACTTATCAATCTCATTAGAAACAGACAGCAAGACTTCCTTATCGACATATCCATTATCGCTGTATAGTTCGTTAGTATCTAGACATACAACTAATATGGTTTCGCCATTAATAGAAATCCTGTTAATAAAATTTATGTCTGTAAATTTCTCTTTAACACCTATTGTTTTTTCATCAAGAAGAAGTTTGTTTTTTGTGCAATTTTCAGGATTTTGTGGATAAATAATATCAACCTTATTGATGTATTCCTGAAAAAAATCTTGGGAACGCATATTGCGTTTATCATGGTTTCCCACAATTGAAATTACATGCTCGCATTTTATCGAATGTAAGAATTTTCTGGCAGCCTCAAACTCACTTTCCAGTGCATCTGTTGTACTATCTCCTGTATTTATC